>JAAFCF010006596.1:31642654-31907154 GCA_013389785.1 Helicorthomorpha holstii | reverse complement strand
TGCTGTAACATAAGCTTTTTTTATTTGTCATTTGTTTTTTTTTTAACTATATTTTTCAAGATAATTAATGATAGTGCATAAAAGTCTCCTTAAAGTTTTAAAACCAAAAAGTCAGACCGACGAACCGTTAAAATGACAAGTCAATTTTTAGATTACATGAGTAAAAAAAATTGAAATAGACAGAAATAAAACGACAACCTAAGGGGGAAGATACTGAAAGTTGGGTATAATATGATCTTTAAGCATGCCATTCTAGCTCTAAGTATTTACCATCATTTAAATTGCCCCCCTCAAAATCGCCTTTTTTTATATTGATGATGCACAGCATCATAGCTATACATCAATGCTAATGAACGATGCATCAATTCGAGATTCAAAGAATCCTAAATTTTACCATGTTAATCATTAATCAAACTTCTTCCTTCATTGCCTGAGGGTGGATAAGAAAGTAGAAGTTTTAGACAAGCCACAAACATGTGTCTAGTGATCAGGTTTACATAAAAATTCCACCTTTTTTTTCCTCAATTACTTAATTCTTTTTAATATCAAAATTTATAACAAATTATAGCTTGCTAAAAGAAAGTAAAAAAAAAAAAGTTAAAAGTGCTTGCTCATTTGGCAGCAAAAATAGCCATGGAAACACCGAATCCTATTTTATGCCATTACTCATTTAATACATTTTAGTCATAATAATAATAATAACAACTGAAAACCACACGGAATAACTGTATTGATCAGAAAGGGAAGAAGAGAGAAAGAAATGCCAATCCAATTCTAACCATTATGGTCTTAGACACTAAGCTACTGTACTTCATACTTTAGTGCTGTTGTCATTGTCTACGTAACTAAGTTAATAACGACGTAAGAAATAATGACATTACATTAATAAAATAAAGCTTTTGTTTCTTCTTTTTTAAGTGCTTCAGTATATTCTCGTATTTTATACAGATATAGTCTGCTAGAGGTCACTGATGGTCAAATAAAAAAAAAGTCATTTTGAGCACATAGTGCAGGACTTTTGAAAGTTTTGAGATAGAAAAATCAGTACATAATTAAGGAGAATGTCTGATGCGTTGTTCACTGTGTTCATGTATGATAAATGTAGTGCAATGACCCTTTACTCATCTTTTATGATAGGACTCAGGCGCCCTCTAACATTTACGTCACATATCAAATTCATAACTAAGCACAACAACAAAATATAAAGACATTTAAAAAAAAAAAAAAAAAAAAGCACGAAAAAGACAGCTTATCATTTGTAGCAATTTACTTACATCATGTAAAGAGTAAACAAAGACAAAAAGTTCATTTTTGCATTTCAAAAAATAAAAAAATTAACGAGATTGCTAATTAATGAAGTAATTAACCTGACAACCTACGCCAAATTAATGTCATTAGCAGTTTTAGTCATATTCATGCGTATAAGTAATTATTTAAAAAAACGATTTTAACGTAGATAAAAGTAGGGGTAGCACTAAATCTGTACTTAATGGAAAAAAAATTAAAAAATAACTTTAATAAGTAAATGCCATTTGTCTAACATTATCATAAAAATTCACTTAAATACTCCTTACAGTCCCCAAAAAGTATTTCTTAATTACCCCTTTCATTCCCTGAAAATTATAGCAGATGATTTTATAATTTTGCTTAACCAATAAAGAAACGAGACTAAGTTACATCAGTTTAAATGACGATTTTTCCCGTTTCTTTCTTGCGCAAAGAAAAAAAAGGTGCTACAATTTAGAAAATCACCCGATGTGTATGATTTTTGTGTAAAATTCGTTAAAATTGACCAAAATTAATTTACTTTAAATTAAATATAAAAACCAAAACAAAAAAATCTTACCTCAAGTTCAAATTCACTTTGAAATTCTCTATCCAAACGTCGAGTAGTCGTGGTTATGCGTCCTAAAAAATAAGAAACACTCCATTAATCAATTTATTTCATCAGTTGTTTATTTAATTGCACTTAAACACAAGCAAACATCATCACACATCTCAATTTTTAGATAAAAATAAACAAAAAAAAAAAAAAAATTTCTGTCGCACTTGTTGCGACAATTTAATCAACAACGAAAATTGTGTTTGAAATTGGAACCTGTTGTACAGTGTAATATATTGAACTCAACTACCGACAACAGAATATTGAGTTTCAGTTCATGTTTTTATAACATTATAACCGTTTTTTCCACTTCCTCCTCCATCGCTTTCTATAATGTTCAAGTTCATTCTGTGTATTCTTAAAAAAAAAAACCTATAGAAAAACAATAACAAAAAAAAGAAAAACACGTCGTAAATTTTTCTAAAGAAATTGCCATAAAGAAAATAAAAAGAACCACTTGTTAAATACGGCCACAGTACCACACACAACAATCCCCCACATCGAAATTACTTCAGTAATCCATTACCTGACGTTAACAAATAACGTCATCAGTTGTTTATTTATAAAAAAAAAAACACACAAAAGAACACATCAACAACAACTAAAAAAATACAAGCATTGACTTCTTTTTTATTTTATCTCTCTCCAATTTTAGCATTAAAACAGAAAAATCTCTAGGGCAGCGTAAGTTATGTTGTAAAGCTGAATGTGTCGAAGAAAAAAAACTGGCAAGTAGATTCAAACTGTTCATAAAATGAAGTTCATTTACTAACTGTAGAAGCATCAAGGCAGAGTGACTTAATAAAACGACTACCATTTTATTTAATTTCTTTTTCTTTAGCATCGAATGGCCACCTTCGTCAAGGGAAAAATTCCCAATTGAGTCAGAATTACGACGTTTTTATCATCTTCACCGCCTCTCCAATTCAACAAAATAACGACGACGTAAGAAAAGAGAAAATGTAAGAAGAAGAAAAAAAACTAAGTTACTCGCACTTAACTCGTGTTATTCATCAGACAAACTCATCATTAAAGTAAACTCAATAATAAATAACAAGCGACGACGATTGTACAGCAAAAAATAAAAAATAAAACACATTCAACTCGTAACAATTCCTTATTTTAAAAATGTAAAATATAAAATAAAATTAGTAAAAATAGCATACAAAATCTAGAAAACTAATAAAGTAATTAATTTCTTTAAACAACAAATTACGGTCACTTCGTTAAGCACTTTAGTGTCTTTAAGCTCAATGGACATGTCAAACGTAAGTTAATAAGGAAAACGTTTCCCATTTTGGGTCTAATTTTAAATATCTAAGTCTATTTTGAGTCTAATTTCAAATATTTGAAGTCCATTTTCAAATTGCCCACTTTTACCATCGAATTGCCCATCGGTGTAGCTTAAGTCCCCCATTGAGAAACACTGCTCTAATAACAGCAATTGAGATTTTTAACTTGTCACTACAGTGCCCCACATATGGAGTACCTAGACCTTATGATCACCCTGTAGATGGGAAGAAAACTTCCATACAAAACTTTTGTCTTCTGAAAAAACATACTACAGTATAATCAAATGTTCATTTAGTTGTATTTAATAAGCTTAAAAAAATTAAAAAGATTTAATTTTGTGAATGGAAGCTGCTCTTGACATCACAAAGAAACCTAAACCTAAGCCTTTCGATTATAAAAAAAAACCATTAAAAATCACCAAATAAATAATTAACCATCGCATGTCTCCCTTTAATGTCGACAAGTTTTGCATTTAACATTTTTCTCCATTTATTGAAATTTTTAATCAAAATGCAATTTCCTCAGCGTTTACACCAGTTGTATTCCCATAGTGATTGTATTGCACAATGTAAATGCGAGATGGCCATTGTGTTAAACTCAACGAGCGTTACATCAACTGTATTTGAGCAAATAAAACCATTTGAATCTTTAAAACATTTGAAGCTTTTCTATGGCTTTGTTGCTTCTGTATTTCAGCTGAATCAACACATAGTCAACAACTGTAAATGTTTTTCCAAGTGAAAATAAAAACTGGATTACGTCGAAAATAGTATCATTGAGTAGGAATTAAGGTCATCAACGATGACGTTGACAGCAAGTGCTTTAAACTAGCAGTGTTTTGGTCATTCAAAGAGATAAGAAACAAGCGCCCATAGCCAAAAGTATATATAAAAAAAAATGATGAGAAAATCATCATCTTGTGCGTCTTGAATGGGCATTTATCGATAGGGGGTCTCTCTGAGAGTAAGTGCTCATCCCACCAGCATCTAAATGCCCTTAGTGAGTACAATTGGAAACAGTAAGAAAAAAAAACAATTCAAGCTAACACCAATTTTATCTGTATTTTATCCATTTCATTTTGATATAATCTCATTTTTATTGTCTGCCACAGCGCTATCTTCATCCTCAAACCACTTAAGATGCATTAAATGATTTCATCGAGTTGCCATAGAGCAACAAAAAAAAAACTTGTAATAAGAACTGCATTTTGAGTAATAATGACATGAAAAGCACAAGAAACGTAATTGAACAACAAAATGTGAATGAACATTTAAGTAGAACTTGGGTCAACTCAAGCTACGAATTACAACCAGAAAATAACAGTCAATCAGAAGTCAAGTAGGCAGAACGGTTTTTTTTTTAAACAAATAGGTTATAATAATAACAGTAACTACCTATAATAGTCACCTAGCAGAAAATGCTTTAATTAACTATAACTGGAGCCTATTAGTATGCAAAAAAGTCGCATAAAAGTAGGTCAAGTCGGCTTTTAACGATGCAATTCAGCTGTTTCGTTAACCAAACACAGTCGCAATATACAACATTGTAATCAGCTATTTTTAAACATAAGAATTTTACGTTCAAAAACTATTAAGTCTACCATATCTACCCAATTGGTACATTATATGTTTACTTTTAATAGAATCAATAGGCGAGATTAAACAGACTTTCTAAAGTTGGTGTAAAATGCAAGTTACAATCTTGTCGTGTATTACGGCGCCGTTTTTATCAGCTAAAATGCATCTTTCTAGTGCTCAAACTTTTCATATGTAGACAATAGAAGAACCTCTTTAAAAAAAATTATTAAAACGATAAAAGTCGAGAGCATACATCCCAACCCACCCATCCCACTCACACACACAAAGCACCCCCTAGCGACTTTGTCAAAAGACGTATACTTTTCTAAAGTCTTTTGTAGCACACTTCCGCTTTCTACACAGCTCAACTTCCGTCACATCTAGCAAAGTGTTTCGGCCTTACTTTTTCTTACACATAATTATATTTCCGCAACCAAATGACAAAACCCCTTTCTCTCTCTCTCTCCTCCACCCCTTTCATTCAACAATAGTTTTTTTTTTTCGTTTAAATAAAAAATACCCAGTGGTAAATAGGATATAAAACAGTTTCCCGTTCAATTTCTCACTTGGAAAATCCGTCACAAACTCCAAACCCCATTCTCACTCAACTAAAACGCTATTTTCTTTTTTACTATTACCAATCACCTAAAAATAAAGACTGATATCGCATTTCAAGCCTACTAAACATAATAGCACGTTAAACACAATACAAAACAAACTCTTTATTCCATAACCACAAAAGTAAGACTCAAGTATCAATTTTTCAAGATAAAAAAAGTAGGGTTCCTTTATGTATAGCTTCAATGTAAAATTTTGTTTTAAAACTTTTTGCATACATTTTTACATACATTTTTAACTCAGTTTAGCCATTCAAGTTCGTAACTTTGCATTGAAAAATTCAACAAAGTTTAGCAATTTTAACATGTCTGCAATTGCAAAAAATTTAGTCAAAATTAAAAGGTGCATGTATTTAGTAAACTCATTAATTATATTTGACAGAAACAGAAAAACCATATAATTTAAATAAGAAGCAGATCAGTAAAGTTTTTAGTCTCAGTGTTCACAGATAAACGGTAATCGCCTATATTCACTGCCGGGTGCATTCGTGCTTATCACGGCATAAACGTTTTACGGTAATCGCCTATATTCGCTGCCGTGTGCGTTCGTACTTATCGCGGCATAAAAATACAAACGAAAACAGCTTAATAAGAAGCAATGTAGTGAAGTTTCCTGCTTATAACAGCAAACCCCACTGCCAATTGCAATAAGTTAGTATGGACTTGCTGTCCATTGCTATTGGGTATCACTCAAGTATCCCATTAATCAACTAGTATTCATGGATAAAATTTTAAGAAGTTATAATGATTACTCTTAGCCACCATTCAAAATCTTAAATTTTTTCATCAGATTTTTGTCTATGTTCAGTATATGTATTGCATTATCTTCACCAATACTTGAATTATTTACTCACAAGTTGTAAGTAATGAATGAAGAGTAAATCATCATAAGTAATTGATAATCATAAATGCAGAGTAATTAATCGATTAAACATGAATAATGAATTATATACACGAAAATTCATTAATCCAGGTCAAGAATGCCAATATTCATCCATTATAATTCATTATTTAGAGTGACAATTTGCTCATAACTGCTGCCCACGTCAAATGTCTTTGGATAAGAAAAAACAAGACCTAATCCTAAAAGACCAACCGTTTTTTAAAAACATTTTAAGAGCAGTAAAAAAAAACTTTATTTTGCCATTTGTTTTATTTTTTTGTTGACTCTCCCACACTTCCTACTCCCTCAATGGCACGTCATTTTAACGACTTGTACATTATTTAATAAGAAATGCATACAGTTAAATAATGTATAGGTTAAACAAGATATCAAAATAAACAAGTACGTAACAAATTGCTGTATGCTATTACAAAATATTTTCTGTTTTAATAGGAATAATAAAAAGGAAAGAGAGCTCAATTTCTTGAACAAATAATTTTTGTAAGCATTCGCCGCATCGCTAAATGAAACAATGATCACCAGGGGGCGCTTTGGCATACAAATGAACGATTCGTATGTATTTTATGGATGAGTGAAGTTATTTATACCTTGTATGGGATTCGCGCCATCACAAACCTAATCAACAACTACACAAAGAACCACATAAACGAATTGGCGCCATACATAAGTTAGGGAGCAAAACAAGAGGAGAGAAAAAAAAAGTGAGATAGACAGAAAAGGTAAACAAAAAAGAATTAAAAAAGAAAAGAATGATTTCCGCCTCACTGATATTTGTTAAATAAAACACACGTTATTTATTTTTCCTACTAAATAAAAAAGAAAAAAAAATTAAGTAAGAAAAAAAAAACTTTTAACATTTAAGGAGGAGATAATAAAAAACTCTCAAGAGTTAATTGAACACGAGCATCGTTAAAAACACCACGTGACTCCCCAGACGAATGAAATCAAACTGAAAATCAAGATGAAATGGTGAGATAGATGATGTGCTGAAAACAAAATGGTTGCCCCAACGTAATTAAAAATACCCACAAAAAATATATATACATGTACACAGCACCACTGCAGCATGACGTAAGTTTAAGCAACAAAAAATGCAATGCAATGTTATCGCTTAACATAACAAATCCATAACAGCTTATGTAACAACCACATAAAAATTTGGAAAAAATTAAATTCTTAAAACTTGTAAATATTCCTTAAAACAACACACAACTTAGTTAACTTATAAATTTAAAATACTATAATAAAAAATCAGGAGTACTCACTACTCAACACCAGTGCTGAATTAACCATTAAAAATAATAAACTTAAGCATTTCTTTAAAAAAAAGAAAACAGTTTCTCTTTAAAAATTTAATAAACTTACATATACTGTTAAAAGCTCCACTTAACTTAAACCTTTGTGAAACACTCGAGTCATTATGTTAACTAAAAACCATTACTAGTTAACGAAGTAGATACACATCGTTTCAACTTAACAAGATTTGAGTTTTTAATTCTGTTTAACAAAAACCAGTCTGAGAAAAGTCGTATTAAGTGTAGCAACGTTTGGACAGACTGTGACTAAAGTAAGAGATAAAACTAAAACTTCAAAACTGCTCATAATTCATATTTAAAAACAAAAGTCAAACTTTTGAAAAGTTTTTTTTTACATTATTCGCTTCTGAAAAGTAATTTACCTACTCATCCTCATCCTTATTCAAACAATAACAATATATTTGGAGTGACATCTGTAGAATGGTATTACAGTTTGAAAGTCTTGTTTTCTATTCAGCCATTTTGGGAACCACACCGTTTACAGCATAACTTGACACTGAGTAACACATTTTAAACGTAGCGTATTGTAATCGAAAAGAAAGATTTTTTTAAACATTTACGGCAGTGTTACAACTTTATATTTGTAATCTAGGTTAGTAATCACCAATAAAAATCGCTTCCGCCATCAAGAAAAATCGGCCTTAAGCAAAAATGCTAAGAATAATACGACATAAGTCATAAAAAAGCAACTTTACCATCCAAAAAAAAAAACTAAAAAAGAAAAAAAAACCTCATGGAATCACATTTTGCAATCGCCTACAAAATATATTCAGTGACAGAGATAGAGACTAAAAGATGGGTAGTAAGCAAAAGACAGTTCAGAGGTATCTTGTCAAGAGGGATGAGAGAATTGGGTTGGGATAAAAAAGTTACCCCCAGCTTCGTTAACTACACTTTTTATTTTTTCTGCTCGATTTGACGCGCCATACATGAGCAGGAGATAGATAAATAAGAGAGAATTCGGTAGAGCAAGAGTTTCCATACGATTTAACACACATTTACGCGCTGCATATGCTGCCGATGCTGACGTCATTCGTCACGTGTTTCCTGTGTTATGTACGCAATAGATCTCATTTCATAAATTTATTATTCAAAGAAATCTGATTGGACGCGACTATACGACTATAAAGTCTAATACGAAGGTACTACCAAAAATACAGTGAAAATGAATTTAAACTATATGTACACATTTTACAATACATGGAGAAAAAAAATGTAGAAAAAAACACGTACAAAGAAAAATCTACTCAAGATGCAACTTCTGAAGGAAGAAAAAAATCAATATAAACCTTTTCAAATTCAGCATTGCCACTGTATTTATTTTATTTAACTTACACTGTCACTACACTGCCCTAGGATTACATTTTTTACTTGCAAGACATTATCACTATTTTATAAAAATAACAACGCCAGATTAACAATAATGACACTCTGCCTAGAAAAGTGCACAATAAGCACCAAAATTAATTATTTGCACAGCTAATATCAAAGAAATGTACAGAAACTTCACTCAAAACTTCAAAAGAAGACTAAAACGTGAGACAAAAGTTGCCAAACTATTAAAATATTCAATAGAAATTATTCAGAAATTAGAATGAGATGAAATTGCATCAGTTTCAATGGCAGTTTGTCTCGTTTTTTTATTGTTTAAAATAAAATAAGACTAAAAGACATCGGTTTGAATGGGAATGTGTCTAGTTTCTTAATGATGTAGCAAGATTTTCTTATGGAGCTGAAATGCCTCTAAGCAATTGCCTATTTCATTTAATTTTGTACCAAGCAAATGCAATAGCAAAGTACTGCATCACTAATCAACTTCAAATAATACGATTTTCCTTCTCCAATTTCTTTTTTAAAAAAGAAAAAGAAACTTCATTATATGAAGTTATTAAATGCACAAGTGAAATGGACATCATCTATCAATGTCCACTTTCCTTTGCAAATAAATCTTTGCTTGTTGTTGCTATTTGGAGTAAAAAGCTTTTGCAATCTGTTTTCGCACCTTAAAAGATTTCTCCTTTTTTGATGGTAAACAAAAAGCTGTCGCCATGTTTGAATGTGGAAGCGGAAACGCCGCCACATTGCTTTTGCAGCCACTACTATTATGCAGTTTGATAACAAAGAAAAACATAAAAAAAATTGCGTCTAATTGGCAGAAGATCAAAACCATGACTAAATCTGCACATAAAAATGAAGGTCACATGCAATCAATTAATCGAAAAAAATAATCCCCATATGTTATAACACAGTAAATTATGCCAAAAAGTCATAACGACAAAGCACACTCACTTATTAAATTTAAAAATAAAAAAGTAAAGCAATTTGTTGCTGGTAAAATATTATGCAATACTTAATCCAAAATTTTAATAAAAAGGAAACGGCCGGCTATTAATACTGTTTCATTTTGCGTTCATTTTATAAGAAAACGTAACAAAAAAGAGAAAAAAGATTTAAAGAAAATTGCCTTTCATTTTTTTTTCTTTTCCAACTTAACTTCTCAACCCATGGAAAATATACAGCAACGTTTATAAAATATTTCCTTCCCCTCTAACACTATACAATTGGCCTATAACAACTACAACAACATTTTTGATCTTCACTCACTCATTCAACTATGCCTTGCCTTTAGCATCCTTTAAAAAACCTCTCTGTTCATTTTTCAATGTTTTTATGGATGTGATTTAAACTTCTTTTTAGCTCTTGCATTCACTTTTTTTTTATTTTTGCCCTTACTATGTCTCTCCTCCCATCTCTATAGTACCCAGTATAACCACAAATTCAGCATCCCACCCATCTAACCACCAACTCCTTCTCAAAATTTCCATAACATCCTCAAGGGATTGTTTGAGAAATAAATAAATGGGCGGGAAAAAATACAAAACTGCATACAATTCACGTAGTCCTATCATAAACATTTGACTGACATGGCACATAAAAAATGCCAATACAATTTAATACATGATTTAGCTACGACTTTAAAATGATAAAAATATTGTCAAACTTACAACAAGATTCGGAATTTAATCATTTTATATGACGTAAGCAAAAAACAATTTAGCGTCCGCAAAAATTTAGCGTTGTCAAAGCCCAAACTAGAAAATCCAGCGTCTAAAATGACTATTTAGCATCTCAAAACACGAATGCCATTCAAAATACAGTAATTTCAATATTTTTTTGAAGTTTGATAGCTTCAAATTGAACTCTTATACGAGAATGATCATGCAAAACAATTACGTCTTAAAACATGTGAGTGTGCAAACAATGTTTTTAAAATGTTGTTGCTTCCACATTGAAATCGCATTAATAATTAATCCAACGCAATTGTTTCCCCAACATCATTTCACTTTTTAAAAATATATGCATGTGTGATCCACCGTGTCACAATTTGGGAATTGGCGTAATCCGAAAGTTGCGTTCAAATTTTGTCGATTTATTTTGCGCCACATTTTATGCCTGGATATGAAATTGTTTTGCATGAATTTTGCAGCGCGGTATCAACTTTGAAGATACTTGCAAAAGAGAAAGAAGAAAAAGAAAAAAAAAACTTATTTCACTTGCTAATCTAAGTGGAAGGATAAAATGTACTGTAGTAGGTGTTATTTTATTTCTGAGTTGTGAGGGTAAATACAAATTACGCCGAAACGCACACACAGTAAGTACATACCCTGTACGTAGCAACAAGAAAGCTAAAGTAAAAAAAAATATATAAGAAATTTCAGACTCTGCAACCAAATTCCTCACTTCATCATTTTTAACACAAACACTGCTTTTGTACACTTTTGCTCCAAAACACGAATTTAAAATCCCCCTCCCATTCTCTCTCTCAATCTACACCACTTTAAATCCCCTACAAACAATATCTTCTTCCCCCTCTAGTATTTCTTTATTTAAAAAAAATATACAGTGGAATCCGTTTAACACGAAATGGCCGAGACAGAAATATTTCTTCATGTTAAAAATAATTTTATCTTAAGAAAAACTAACAAAAAATTAAATGCCAATAAAGAAACGAGACTAATTTGCATGAGTTTCAATGGTAATTTGTCTCGTTACTTTCTTGGTATTAATTTTGTATCTTTTTGATAAACATTTTCGAATTTTCTTCATTATGAGAAGCGAAATTTTATTGTGTTAAGCGGGTTTTGCTTCTTATTAACTAAAATGTATGAAAATGTCTATTCGTTAGTTTAGGACCTCAATGTTTTGTGTTAAACAGATTCCACTGTATATTTTTTTTAAAGAAATTCTCCTCCCATTTCTCCCACATCACACAACTCAGGAATGTGTCGCTTAAACACTACTTAAATGCCTCAATTTACTAAATTGAACTTAAAAACACAGACTGTATACTTGTTCATAAGCACAGTTACTATAAAAGTGCGATTTTTTTATTAAGACAATCTTTTTCAAAGAAAGAACTCAAATAATAATAAAAAAAAAAGACTGAAAATTTCTCCATTTTCAGCAGTCTTTTCATTTTCCCTTACGACGACTATAATCTGACACTAAAAAGTATTAATATATGCAAAGAGTTTGCCTTAAAAGCAATTATGATGTCTCAATTTTTCTTTTCAATATATTTATCAAATGATAGTTTAGAAATGTCATTGAAAATTCGTAAAAAAAAAAATAAAAAAGTAAAGGAGACCCGACATCTAGTGAGTTAAAGTCTAGCTGACTAATGGAACCCATTTCCGTTGTTCACTGTTTGCCAAACCCAACTGAAAGTTTTGAAACTGATTAATGGATAAATATATAAAAACGTATAAAAAATTACAGGAAATAGAAAAAAAAGCCTCCAAAGGAAAAGGTGGAAAGTAAAGACTTTTCAATACTTTTAATGCAAAACATATCAAATATTTTCTTCCACATTACAGTGTGCAAATCCAATACAAAGAAAAAAAATACTTGCATAAATCAGTTCAAAAAACCGAATAAAATTTCCTTCAAAAAAAAAAATAAATGGACCCATAAAACGCCAATAATAATTATAAAGCAATCTAATTAGACACCAAATAGCATTATTAACTGGTTTTTTTATGTGAGCCAATCTTTTCCTTTAACTACAGCATAAAACAAACGTCAAATCAAATAAATATCGATTAGTAATCAAACGTTATCTGAACTTTATAGTGGAAAGAGAAATCAAATCATCAAATGTGATGGTGTGTGCTCATATTAAAAGTCTTGCCATAGCCTATAGGACGTAAAAATGCGTTGAGCTATTATTATAGCAATAGCTTATACTGCAGCTAGAAGCTATTTCTCTTTCCCAACCTAACTTTGATATGCCCCCCTCCTCCTTGTCCCTGTCCCCCCCATCCCATCCCTCCCTTTCCATATCAAATACCCTGGTTAATTCTTATTCCTGCAATTCAGTCGACGTTGACAAACGATTTTTGGTTGTAGGAAATACCTTCCAGGCCGAAAAGAAAAACTCACAGAAGCGTACATCATTCATCAACGACGTCACTTCCGGTGAAAACAACGCTGTATTTTTTATTCAAGGCAGAAAACCTTACTGTAGAAATCACTGCACTCCATCTCTGTCGATCAATTCAATATGAAATACAGAAATAAACAACATTCACATAAACAACCAACAAAAATAAATGACAAATGTCATCTTTTTTTTCCTCCTAAACAACAATAATACAGTATAGGTAGATTAAATATAGGGTGATTTTATAAGTTGGAACACTTTTTTACAGTGCCAATCACAGATGAGACAAATTAACATCAGTTCCAATAGCTCTTTTTCCCATTAATTTCTTGCAACAAAAAGTTTTATTCAACTTTTTTGCCTGCAAGCTACAGTTTGTGTCATCAATTACAATACAATATTTCTTTACTCCTGTCTTTCTATATAAAGATGCAAATTTTAACCAAAAAATCAACTTTTAAACAAATCTCTTATAACAAGAAGTGTTAATAAAGAAACGAGACTAAATCTTATAATTCTCAATGGGGATTTGTCTCGCTTTATTTTTCGCCATTAATTAAAAAATCTTTCCTAATTTTGATCATCATCCGGACTAGTAAGTAAAGTAAAATTCAGTAAACAACACATAAAACCGTTTCCTGTTTTTTGTATAAAATTATTTGTATGCATTTTACAAAAACATTAATATCACAAATTAAATAATAAGAAATTTTTAGTCTTTGAGAAGAAAAAAAAAACCTTCATAAATAATCGTGTACTCGTAAAAAGCATTTTTTTTCTTCTTCTAAAGTACAAAACTAATACTTTTCAGAAACTTTTATCGTTGCAGTCTTGACATTTAATGAATTTAGTTGATGTTTTGAAAAGAGGAAGCATTTTTAAACCGATTACTAATGTTTTTAGAAGTCAAAATGAGCGAAGAGGAGGGTTGTGAGGGTGTTTAAGTAGTGCAGTGTTTTGATAGATGCCTTTTATCTCAGCAGATTGTTGCGTAATCAAGTGTAGTAACAGCTGAGATTAAAAAAATCCCAAAGTCAATACTGGATGTACAAAGACATCCATCTATCTATCTATCCACAACTAAAAGTGCAGATTCCAAACTTAATAAAACGAAAGATTATTCAATCGCATCGCCGTTTGGTACTCAATTTAAAGGGATAAATAAAGAAGAGAAAAAAATTAAAAGAAGTCTGAAAAAAAGTCTGATAGCGAAACAGAATAAGAAGAATTTAACCAAAAAAAAAAATTATATATATTTTTTCCACTTTTAAAAGATAAAAAATAAACATGTATACACAAGAAGTGCAGCAAACAGGAAGCAAATACGAACCGGATATCGATTTTAGACGGCAAATCGAAATTGGACACCTTGAGACAGACAGTAAGAAAAAAAAATTCAAGTCTTCTGCTTGTTTTCCTCCTCTTTCACCCCTTCCCAAACACATTTCAGAGAAAGACGATCATGCTGTACTGGGCATAACCTTTATATCAAGCCAAAATCTCTTTTCAAATAGCAATAGTGCCATGTCGACATTCCATACAAAATGTAAGGGAGTTTTTTTTTAATAAAAAGAAATCGAATTCACACAAATCCATTTCTAGGGAATTCCTAATATTTACTTTTCATTTCAAACGCTAACTAAAAACTTTTTCACGCGCCCATGAGCATGCGCATTACGCACTACCTCAACAACTTCCTCACATTTCAATTGAGATTCACGCAACAACGGAAATGCCACTGAGCAAGTCACAAAACAGTAAACGCTGCTCAAGTAAACCATTTAAATTGTAAGCTTTTAAACTACTGTTGACCCCACACATTGACACTGAAGTTTTTTTTTGGAAAGCATGACCTTTAAAACATAAATAAAAACTTTCATAAAGAAACGAGAATAAATTGCATTGCTTATCATTCCAATTTGTCTCACTTATTAATTAGAAAAAAATTGTCAATAAAGAAACGGGAAAAATCTGCAAATTGGGCAATCGTTAACTGTCTCGTTTCTTATGGGAAACAATTGTCAATGAAGAAATGAGAATAAATTGCCTTTCTAATCTCGTTTCTTTACTGGTTGTATGTATTATTATGTGAACAAACATCTTAATTCACCTTAAACTTTTCTAAAACCATGTTAAACATGGCTCGAGGTATTTAAGACATTGTAAGAGTATAAAACTTAATCGGTTTAATTTTTAAATGCCAAGTACTTGTTTTCTTATGTTCGCGAATGTTAGTTTACATTGAAAGTGTTCAGTGTTCACTGCGGTAAAACAAAATGATGCAACTTTTTTGGCCATCATCATTAGTGTTGAGAGATTTATTCCTTTTGTTTCCCGAAGAGAGCACATATTACGAGGAATGTCATCGTTCATAGTGAGTAGTGGGCCTAAACTTCGGAATAAAGAGATCCAAACAATCATCAAAGTAGCAGCAAAAAAATAGCAGAAGAGAAGAGAGCAAAGCAAGCACAAAGTATCAAAAAGAAGCAGTGGCCTTTATACATGTGTACAAAGACAATTGCAAAACTTGACTGTCAACATAATGCAGTTGGATGATGGAGGGGTTTATTAGTGGGGGATAAAGAAAATGTTAAGACATGCTAGAAAACGTTAAATCCCACCCAACTACATAACCCACCCAATCACGTGACAGCTGTGATTTTTCACACATAAACATCAGCGTCTCTACACGAGTGTACACGCAGTTGAAGAAAAAAATCAAAAATAAGATAACAAAAACAAAACAGGAAAAAAAAATATAATAAAAATACATAAAAAACAATTGCGAGTCTACAGCAAAGCCCCCATCGTTCATTAATAATTGGCAAACGACTCAACCGCAAAAAAAAATAAAAATTTTTTTTTCATATTTTTATAAAAAAGAAAAATAAACATTTCCGTTTAAATCCTTCCTTGTAAAAATAAGAAGAAAAAAATTTCTTAAAGACGTTGGATTCATTAAATCGCGCATGCGCATTGTCGATCAATTGAGACGTCTCAAAATAAAAAGAAGTTGACGTCTGCAGTCGACGTGACATTAGATACAATGGAAATTTATTACGTCGACATTTTCTTTAAAAGAAATAAAATATACGTCTAAAATTAAATAAATAAGATTTTCCCAGCCAAAAAAAAAAAAAAAAAAAAAACTCTTCAGAATTACTCAATTAAACTTGAAAGCAAAGAACATCAAAATTTCAATAAAGATGTTTATCAATTTCATCCAGATGAAGAAAAAAACAAGTAAAAAAATATAAAAGAAAAAAAATTTTGTTATCCTACCTGTATCCGGATCAATGTCAAACAAAGCTTGTGGATTTCCGCTTTTAATTTCGTATGTTAGCTTTGTATCCGAATCAAGATCATTGGCTGATAGTTGAATGACAAGAGTGGATGGTGGACTGCTCTCAGGAATTGTAGGGAAATAAATAGGTGATGTTGGCTGAGGTGCATTGTCATTTACATCTTCAACATCAACGTAAACTTCCAATCGAGAACTTAACGGAACAGCAGCACAATCAACGGCATAAACAACCAGCCAGTAACTTGACACACTTTCACGATCCAACACTTCACTAGTGCGAATTACGCCTAAAAAAACAGAAATTACAAAAAAAAAATTAAAAAATAAATCTCATAAAAGCAACTTTTATAACAAAAACAGCTCCAAATGTTAATTCAATTTAAAACTAAATGACTCAAGTTACTCCAACCCTCAAAACACATGATCTTCTTCTTCTTCAAAAAAAAAAAATGTCAAGTTTTCAAATTATTTCAAGAATCTTAGCTATTACTTAATAGTTGCAGAGATAACATCGAAACACCATAGCAACAACACCAGATGTCACTGTCATTTTAGAGTAAACAGCTTAATATGCAACGCTAATTAATTCTCCTATTAATTTATTCAAATTCCAAGCATTCTTTAAATGATAAGACCTTGTCTTTGCATCTTTTAAATCTACCAGCAAAACCAGACATAAAACCAGCATAATACACATCAATTAAAAGCATGTACTGTAACTTTACATCACTTTTCTCATAAAGTTACTCCCCAATACCAAACAGTAAGCTGAACCAATAAAAGTAATTAATATGAAAAAATATATTGAATTTTATCCAATAAAAGAAGATAAGCACAGTAATTTCTTAAATAGACGTAAAGATTCTTTGTTGCTGTAAAAGTCTTTGCATCAACAACCGCCATCTTATTAAAATTCTAATGATGTATTCACAGTGTATAATGTGTATGTACTTTTTATGTGAAGAAGTTAAAATTGATGATGTATTTCAATAGCATCATAACCTTTTGGGAAATCAAAACCAAAAATCAAACTTTGGCAACATCTCAAATTACGTTCACATTAATCAAACCCCATCAGTCAGACCCCATCACCCCCTTCCACCCTCCACCCATCCCAAACACACTTTCACCCAGTCTCCCCCACAGTACCACCGCATCATTCATTTCACATACGAATATGCACATATACAGTACATTACATAGCTATAACATTAATTAACTCGATTTAATCCATTAGTTAAATGCACAAATTTAGCTCATTTATTCTCCACTAACACTTTTCTTACAAACATAAACATTAAATTTAATTGAATTAAAACGCACTTATTATCATGTAGGTTAACACGCATGAAACATTGAAACATTGCAACATTTCACTCAAATTTATTACACAAACTAATATGAAGTTATATAAATTAGTGTATTAATAAGACTTTCATATTTAATCATATTATTGATACTTTTCAGCGTCATTAATCCAATTATTGTTGTTGCTCAGTAGATACCGTAACTTAAGCTCTGATTAAGACATAAAAAAATCTAAGTTAAAGGTTGAAAGCTACAGTAGGTTAAAATAAAAATAATAAAAAAAATGATGGAAGACTAGAAATCATACGATAATCCTTTATAGTCCTTAATATCGTACACACAAAGTGTAACAACAAACCAAAAGACAAACAAAAAATATTAAACAAACGCTTGTTTGGCGTAAACAATAACAAAACACAACATTCATCACAATTAAACGTATAGTCAACAACTGAAATCCAAACATTTGTCTACCTGAACACAAATTCAACGTTATCCATCATCATCGACTAAAATAAATAATAATAATGATTGCAACAACATAATAGAGAAAAGCAAGAAATTAATCCATTTTTATAATGATTAGGTAAACCAACACTTTTGAGCCCTGGAAACTAATACAGCAACGTTAAAAGCAAAAATTCAATGTCTGAAATTATTAAATCCACTGTCAACAGCAGTAAATCAAAGTTTTATTAGTCTCAGAAATTAATTTTATCAACGCAAAACGTTATCAATCGACCTTAAAGATTTATTGATGCGATTTACAAAACGCTATACTGATTTGGAAACGACTTTCAGAAGCTAAAACTGATTTATTTATGTTTTTGTTATTTTGTTTTTTATTTTTGGACGTGTATAAGCATAATGTATAACTTAATACAATTGCAAATATAACCTACGGAAACAACGCCTACGTAATAGGTGTCAGCGTATTTGTTAGTACAAAATAAACAATAACGTCAAAGACAATGGCAAAAAAATTGCAACGACATAGTGGAAGCAGAGCAAATAGTTGCCAGTGGATTGAGAAGGAGGAAATGGGATTGGCGTCAATTTATATCCGCAAGCAAACAAAATGGCTGCCTGACAAAAAAATAAAGATGACGAAAAATTCGGTTAAGAAAAAGAAATTTTCGGTAATCAAATTTAAGGATAGGACACACGATGGCATTTCTACGTCCCATCATATCGATAGTAAAATATATCGATTGTATAATAGAAAATAAATGAGTACAAATATTTATTCAAAATATTTGCCAAAAAAGAAATTGCAATGTTTGGGTGGGGGGAGAAGAGAGAAGAAGAGAAATCCCGTTTGTTAACCGGAAGTGAGCAATATGGCGGCCGGAAATTATTCTTTGCCGGATGTCATAGTACGCACGCGCTTGCGCATAGTTGCCGAAACGCTTGACTTAACCCTTCAGCTGAATTTGTTAAGCAGCATCAAGAATTCGGTTGAATAGTCTGGTTGACCAAACGATGAATAAAATTAAGATAAAATAAAAGTCCCAGAAAATATCACAGTAATAACTTATCCACACATCATAATTTTCATTAAAACAAAATTACTTGGAGACATTTATAGACATAGCGATGAAAATTAATGACACAATTTCCTAAAACATAATTAATTTACGCTTAATAACTTTTTTCAATGTTTCCTAATTTCAAAATTAACAAAAGTGAACGCAATTGTTCAAGTGACATTCAAAGTCATCACTCAAAACGATGTAAATCTCATTGGCTACTATTGCTTTTTTATTTTATCTTTTTATCATTGAAAAATTTGACACTCCAATTAGTTTTAATTGATTAGCTAAATTAAAAAATCTTTGTGTTTGCCTCCATTTTGGTTGCAATTTCAATTCAAAAACACATCAGATATCAATTTAGCTTTTTTTATACTTGTTTTATAAAAAAAAAAAAATACGTCTACATGGTATTTGGTGACCTCGTTACCATAAAGGTCAGCGGAAAAAGGCAGATACCATTTAGAGCCCTTTGCCATGTCAAACAACACCAGAACAAATATTGCAAACACACACACAATACACGCAATGGAAACTGAATTGAGATGAAGATAACAATAGGTGAACCATTAAAAAAAACACAGCACTGTGTAACTGCAGCTTAAAAACTTATTTTCATCGCCCAATATTAACGTCCGTTCATTCAACGCTAACGTCGTTTACGTTTTAATTATTTGCCAACTCATCTTAATTTCTGCCTAACAATTAAGCCATGAAAAACGTCAACTCCACACTGTGTGTGCATTCCCCTTTTCAAAGTCTGATTCACACTATCCAAAAAATAAACATCAAATTTTAAAAACTATTTATTTTTTTCTTTAAAATTTCAAATGCAATTAATTATCTGCCATTAAATTTCAACGGTTAAACGAGGCTTACAATGCAAATGAAGATAACTGCTAACATAAATTAATATTTACACATTAATGCACCATTGCATTGTTTACTCTCCATTGTAACTATAAATAATTAATTAAAAGTTGCTGTGGCAATAAATACAATAAAAAAAAGCTAGTACTTTGTTAATAATTAAAGCTTAATTTAAATAACTTATACTGTATAATATAATTAATAAATCTACAAAAGCTTTTAAAAGAAAATGTCGCATAATTCCGTTCAAAATTCAATTAATCACGTTAAAATATAATTATCAAGTTAAATACAGTATATCCATCAAAAACTTCAATCCTATTGTGAATGAAAACGCTTGATTATTTATTACACAAAACGATTTGCTCTTGTTTTTCCATTCAAAAAGTCTTTGTGATGCTTCAAACGTTATCAAAGGGCTAGCAGCGCCGCCTACTGTACAGTACGGCTCATTGTCGCATTAATGGCGGGATATTTTACGCGCTAACATGCCATCCAAATCTTCAAAAGAAGAAGACCGCAACTTAAAAATTTCTTTTTTTTTTCTTGTTATTATTTGTTATTAAGAAACGGTTATGCTTCCATTTACAAAATAAAAATCATCCATCATAAGTGACGTGTTTCCACCTAAAAATGTTTGCTTAAAGATGGCGTATACAAATATCTTTACAAAAGTCGTCTTGATTAATTAAACCATCTACCGGAATCGACATGTCGCAAACTTCTTCCTCCTCCTCCTCCGCCCACCCATCCCATCCCACTTACCCACCAACCACCCGCCCATCAAGCCTATGTTTCCCTAAACTAAAAAACATTTACAAAAGCGTAAAAATTAGTTAATTAAAACAACGTCGGTCGCATTCAAATCTCATTAACAATTCTCAGCGGTCGCATAAAAATTCAAAATGGCATCGCAAGCACTTTGCTTTTGAAACATGTACAGTACAATATAGACTGAAGAGAGAAACGCACACGTAATTCCGCTTAAACTTTACACCATTCAATCAACGAAAGGAAATGAGTAAGCTTTTATGTAAAACCTTTTAATTTGAGAAACCAATATAGCTTGTAACTAAATGAATTACAATGCAAACTGCATCATATTTACATTGTTACAACAACAATACCAAATTTAATCACGCAACCGTCTTATTTTAAAAACTTTTAAACCATTAAACGCAAAATTTTTTATTCAAATCATTGCGTTTTCACGACGCAAATCGATGCGATATCGTTTAACAAGCTCAAAATCCATGTAAAACAACACAGGGTGATTTTATCAATCAGAACACTTGCCATGACAAGAAAAAAAACTTAACAAACCTTCATTGAAATTGATAAAAACAATACTTTATTTTTGCATAACAAGAAAGAAACGAGACAAATCGCCATTGAAACTTATAGCATTTAGTCTCGTTTCTTTTCTGACTTTGTAAAACCAATGTTTCACTTTATAAAATCACCCTATATACTGCATTATTATTACTTTTAATCCAGTAATTTAAAATTTAATTACATTTTTTCTTAAAAATAACTCACAACTACGTTGCTGAACTTAAACAGATTAGTTAGGACAAAGTATAATTAAGTAAATTGCATATGGGAAGAAGTAAGGAGGGAGGATAAGCGAAAAAATCCCCCAAACTACATGAATTTTCCGCTTGAAATAATACCATGGTGACCGAGTACGCGTTGCAATGAACTTTACGACGCGCTAAAGGCTTTCTCCCACCCAATTCTCCACCCATTTTCATTTTAATTCACTCTATAATAATACAAATAAGACTCTTTTTACAAGAAAAAAAAAAGAAAATTTCTGCAAAACGAGTATAATTTTTTTCATAGTAATTCAAAGTTGCAACAATCTCATTTGGTTAGAAGCTTTAATTTCAACTTCATTGTGCTTTTTGCGCAGTACATGGCTCAACGAACACCTATCGGTACTGCAAAGGTACAGCGTCAAATTAGACCCAGCGTAAAACGTCGACTGTAAAAATCCTAAAGCAGCCCATTAGCTAATTAAAACAGGAAGTCCAATGAAGTAGGAATAATCAATAGCAATGTCAATGTGACATGAAAATTGGATTGGTAATACCATCATCGCCACCACCACCATCACCACTACGACTACCACCATCACCACCGCCGTCGCCACCGCCAAACAAAGCAACAACAACCGTAAATAACGCACCATAAATACAAATATGGTGTCCCAAATCTTTTTAAGTGGATGAGGACATTAAACGCAATTAATGACTCGATAATAAAATTAAGTCTAGTAAACGTAAAAAAAAAAACTCTCCCATTGTATATTTGGGCAAAAACATAAAAACAGTCGCTTACACTTGCTGAGCAGAACCGTATTTCTCCACAGTTTCCTATGCAATAAAAATTACAAACATAAAAAAATAAATAAATAAAGTTATAATAACGTTGGCGTTATTACTGCACTCTAACAGCGTAAAAAATAATGTGACGACATCATCAAAATTGTCGGGAACAAAAGAGAAATCTAAACCGCCCATCAAATAATGATGTCGAGATTGCATACTCCCTTGTTTCCCCCTCTAAAAACAGCTCTCCACTTCATATAAACATATTTCCTAACTAACTAACAATAGATGATCAACCTGTGTGTCACTTGAATTTGGACACAAATCTTAATAATAAAAAAAAATGATTTCCTTTTGTTCGACGTTGCTGTTATTACACAACTTTCAAGTATGACAATACAAAAGACGAAATTAACGAAGCGAAAACAACTCGCTTGTATCAACTAAGATTTAATCTTTCAGCTTCGTTAATTTCATAAGAAACCATTTTTTTCGGTCTCTTTTTGTATTTTTTTTTTACAACTTGGTGAAGGCCTTGAATACGTACCGGTATACACATTACGTTTTCGCCTTAAGCTTACATTGCAACTGTGTGTGTGTACTGTGTGTAACTTAGGTATCCAAGCAATGAACGACCCTATCCATATCCCCGTCAAAATTACACCTCGTTACTTGCACATTAATCAAAAGTTCAGATTTTTTTTTTTGCTTTCTATATATAACATCTCCTCCAACACGGTAAGCAACCAACAAAATCTAAGCACCGAACTGTACGTCAGACTCAAGGCTTGTACTGTCAGAATTTACAGGATCAATCAGCTCAATACGTGACTACTTGACGATTTCAACTTGGTGGTGGCAGCGCAGTGATTTGAGTTTAATATTAACGACATGAATAACATTTTTTTTTCTCTTGTTACCTCGTGGTAAAGCAAGTGGAAAATGTAGAGGGGGAAAAATCGGTAATCAATTTGTATCTAATCGGTTGCTTTACCACTGGAATGACCAAACCTCAAATCAAATTTGTGCAACTTCAAAAATTGAAATATCAATAAGTTGAGTTAGAAAAAGATGTAGCCTTGCAAGTTGAGCTTGAATCACGTAGATCTACTTTATAAGTCGTTCATTATCAGAGTGGATTAAGTCCATCAAAAGTAATTTCGAGATATTTTGAGGTACTGCATTGAATCGATGCAAATTTTGTAAATTTTTCTCCATATTATAACGATTCTATAAATTGAACCACTTTTTCTTAAGAAAAGAAAAACCAGGATAACTATTAGAACTGCTAAAATTCAGTTCTCGTTTCCTTATTGGTATTTTCTTAACTCTAAGAAGAAAAAAAACGAGACAAAATGCCATTAAAACTAACAAAATGTTGTCTCGTTTCTGTATTGGCATTTCTTTCCTCCATGAAAAGAAACAAACGAGATAAATTACCATTAAAACTGATAAAATTTAGTCTCGTTTATTTATTGGCACTGCAAAAAAGCGTTTTAGCATATTTAGCTACCTTTATTAAGTTTGTTTAGTATACATTTGTATTTTTTTTGTAGTATATTTTTTATGTAACTAAAAAAAATTAACGTTTTTTAGTTTTACTTAATGTATTTTAAACTGCATAGTTAAAGTGCCATGTGCCCCATGGGATACAACCACGTTTGACATTGACTGTATTAAAATTTCATACTTTTAACACCAAAAAAAAAAAAGTTATCGTCTGCAATATTTCAATAAATTTATTTTTTGTAGACCTTATACGAAACAAAAGTGTTTTTAAAGCGGCGAAAAGGCGTTTATATTGAAAGTTGTCAATGTCCATCAACTGTCACTTGCAAACAGTTACTATTTACTATGTTTTTTCGTTACTTAACTGCAAAAAAAAAAAAAAACTCGGTACAGAAAAAATCAATACTGATGTAAATACTCTTGAATGTGATAGTTGAAATGTGTTTTATCACGCATGCGCACGACCAAACATACCTGGAAGCTACACAACTCCCCATCCATTGGAGAGAAAAAAAAGAGTGCATACAACAACAGCCAAGTACATCACAGTTACATGACATATCACGATACAGTATCACCATCATTTGCATAAAACTCCTAATGCAACATACAAAATTTATTGTGAAATGAGGGTCAGTACACGACATTCAAACACAGCATCACCACTCGACTGTAATAATTAAAACACGTTTTCCTCATAGTCAAAAGCCAAGAGGATAAAATCGGAATCGATTCAGAAGAAAGGGAAAAAAAAGTAACAAAAATAGATAAACGAAATTACTACACTGTCGGCAGCTTTTGTCGGGTTGACCTCCCAATAGACGACAGCACTGCCTTTGGATCAACATGCACAAAAGCTCCTCCAAATTTACATTTGCAATTTAGTTTACTCTCAAAAATAAAACGCATTTCCTGCATATAAATATCTAAAACGACGAACTGACGCTTGATCAAAACAATCGAGTTTATTTGCCGGATAAAAACTGCTTATCAAAATAATATTTATAGATGTAGTGTTGCGATCAAAAAGCAAAATAATGGAGAATACTCAAACAGAATAATAAAAGTAAATCCCCTAAAGAGACGAAGGATGATAATCAAGAAAGATAGCTTAACAATTGATCGTCTGCTTGAGGGGATTTAATAGTCCAAAACGTCCACTCAAATTGGTGCTACACTATTGTACAGTACCTAATACTGTACTGAACATACAATATACATAGTGAATAATTTTCAACGACATCAACATCATTATCACTTCACTTAAGGCCATCTAACCACAGTCATAACTTTGAGTTCAACATAAAAGCCAGCATCCAAATTCCATACAATGATCTTTTATATATACCTGATATCCGTGACTATTTTACTAACTAAATGTCCCGTACTCATCTAAAAAGATTACCATAAAAGATAAAATACACGTCCTATTTGCTTAATTAGTAATTCCAAACATTTAAACGAGTTTAATTACTAAATGTGGGCTAAAGTCGGAAGATAACCAGCTTCTCAATCCTCATCCACCCCCTCAAGTAGACGTGCTACATGTTACTTTGTAAACGTAATTTCAAATTGCCACCAGCGTAACTCGTGTACTGTACGTCTGTTACATCAAATAATTTTTTTTTTACATTTGAACGTCACTATTTTTTAGCGTTTGCCAGAAGGCATAGCGCAACCTTACTAATGGCATCAGACACCCAGATGGGGGCATCACAGCTACATCTCTGTACATATAAGTAGAAGAAGAAACTTAAATTACAAAAAAAAAAGGAAATGGAAGTTGTCAATCAAACCATGTTCAGTCACGTGACATAACGCGTTACGAATCCCATGCTTTTTTTCTCGAGTCCACTCATGAAATTTCAGGTCTCAACATTGTCAATTCCATTGTAACAAGACCAAGAAAGAAAAAAAGTATCTCTTTTTTTTGTGATAATTTCTGTTGTAATAGTATTGATATTTGCTGAGAGTTTTCTGTATATTAAAAGTCAAAATACTCATATGGGCACACACTGTCAATATAATATGATGGCTATAGCTACAGGCAAGTTTATAATTCAAAAGTAAGAAAAATGTAATATAAAAAGTAGCACCCAAAGTCTAACACTACTTTAACAATGCTGCAAAGTCGTTGCTCTAATATGTCCCTACTTACAAAAACATCCTTAGCATCTATAATTCCATATAGCCTTTCAAAAAGACGAAGAAAAGAAGCTCTAAAGATAAATAAAACAAAAAAAAAATCACATTAAGAAAAGGAGAAGAAGTTCGATAGCCTTGCAGAGAGAAAATCCGATTATGGATTCAATAACGCTAAACAAGTTCACTGAATACAACTTTATTCAGTGTATATACTGTATATACACGCACTGACTGCATAAAATGTACTTTTTTTGACAATATATAATTGTTAAAAGGTCGTAAACAAACCAAATTGATGCAAATTTCATGTTGTGAGTTAATAAAACGCCATCTGGGTTGTGGTTAGACGTCACCAACAGAGGTCGCCATTTTCAACAACGCGGCAAAAATGTAGGCGGAAAGATTACAAAAATGTATAAATAAAAAGTCAACCATGCTTTATTTATTGAGAAGAAGATGTAGTGAAGGCAGAAAACTTAAAAAAGAAAGAAAAAAAAAAACAAAGATGAAAAGAAAATCTCAATAAATACAAAAAGTCACGTGATCAACTATTCTCTTTCCCGCCTTCATCTTCTTTCTCTCTATTTCCCGCTTACATGAAGTGATAATAAGGTGCTTCTATACAGCTAATATGGCCAACTTCACCTTCTCTACATCTTTAAGTCGCAGAAAAAAATGAAGATGATAAACATTTTGCTCACGTTTTCATGAGTGGGTGGTTGAGGTGGCTCAAATAAAAGCACAGAAAGAGATGAGGGAGAAGTGTGATATATGAGCAAAGGTAATAACATGTAATAACGAGAGTACCCCTTTAGATATACCAGTATATACACTGTATAGACACACGAGCTTTATCTGAAAGTAACTTTCAACTGAATACAAAGTGGTGCTTTGAAAATGTCACTTTGTCCAATACAACAAACCATGGAGAGCGCCTTTTCACAAATTCAAATTAGCCGCTGACAAACAAAAAGGAGAAGAAGAAAGTATATATTTTGTCAAACAAAACGGCAACACATGTTAAGATTGTTAAAAGGAAAGTGTTTAGCTAGTTAAACACATTTGTAATAAGGGAAGAAACAAGTTTTAAAGGCAAAATTTGCAGTGCCAGTTATTGTGTGACATTAAGCCTGCCTTTGCCTTTCTCCCCCATTCATCTCCACAGTAAAACTAAGTGTCTTGCATGGCATATGGTGAAACACAACAAGCCAATTTACATAAACTGACATGATGGTTTAAGGTTGGTTGGGTGATTGATGATGGTGGCGACCAAAATATCAAAAATGTTGGACGTGATATTACTACTTACAGCTGTTAGTTAAGGCAATGTTTTATATTTGGGATGGCAGATGACAGAATAGCGTTTTGCCTTTTCAGAATATATATGTATACTGTATATACTGAAGATGCGCATTATCAACTACTACGCCACCTATCTTTCAAAACACACATCAATTCAATGGGAAGATTTACGAGTGACAAATTAACTTCCATTTGCATAGCCAACAAATTTTTATGCCCCTAATAACAGACGATCATTATTAATCCATAACCTCAAACAAACGCATTGAATTTTAATTTAAAAATTAATTTTCAGCCACTAATATTAAGCCTCTTGGCGCTCTATCCTATTTCCACCCCTTTTATTCCCCCTCCCCACATCTTTCCAAAATGTATTAAGTTTTGCTGATAAGAAAATTAAGTTGGCAAAAAGACTTAATTAAATTACGTCACATAATAAATTTGTGCGTGTTGAATTAAAATGCTTTCACGCCTGAAGCAAAGTTGATGGACGAAAAGGAAGACGAAAAGCTTCAGAAAATTCACAAAACACCGGTCGTGATCCAGGCTATAAATCCGTTTTCATTACTTAAAATAAAAAATAAACATTAGCTTAACTTTTCCACGTTATGTTTACAATTTCACGCCACTTTGACATTGCTGAGATAATAGATACACACGCAATACCAGTGCCACATACACATACTGTACACATAGTATAATCACCCACTTCAAATAAATAACATCCGACTTATTTGCTTAACTCTTTATCAAGCTGATGTCAAGAACTCAAAAAGATGCCAACCAATTCTAACCAAAAGTGAGATATAGAGAAGGGGAAAAAATGATCAAAAAATAAGCAATATTAAAAACACCAGCAAACGTTACAATAAATTATCCGTTTCATAAAAGTTAAGCTCGGTTCAAGCACGTTTTAGTAAGTGATGTGCGAAAGTGATAGCAAAGGCAAAGGAGAAAAGGAAAAAAAAATGATGAAAACGAGATGAGCTGTATAACCAAACAATTTTTCTTAGCTCAACCGATGACATGAATGATCAGGAAAGACAATGAATATTTCATTTCATGTACACATTGTATTGTACAGTACATGCATCACTTTCCAAGTAACAACTGCAAATATTACGCCAAAATCGATCATTAATCTTTAATTATTAAAAAAATAAACGCAAACAATCTTATAGTCCAACTAAGTAAAAATAATCGTACTTAACGTTTCATTGCAATTTCAAAATTATTAAATTTTATCAACTCTTTTTACTTTCAATTTTTACTAAAATTCTCGTTAAAGCCCTGGTTGAGAACCCCTGAACTACTGTACATCATTTTTGTGAATACAGTGAATCTCGATTGATGCTCGACCTCTATTAAATAACTAAATTGCGCTTTGGACCATGGAAGTCGCACTACTGCTCGACCTTGCTAACCAATTGTTTTATCGATTTAATATAAATTAACAATTCCGAGCAACAAAACTGCATGTGAAAAGCTTCGTGTGATAATGGCTACTAAATAAACATATAACTTGTACAGTATAATCATAATCATTGTCATTATAAACAAGATTTTTGAATTTATAAAGTTCTCAGAAAACACGCTCTTTCATGGCACAATACATGACAGCTATTGATACAGTTGATAAACTCATTTTTGTAATCAAATACAGTATGTGTGCAGATAAGATTGTCTGGTTAGAAACTAGAAAACGAAACGTTATTTGATCTTCAACGCAAGAGACAAATTTAGTGAAACCCATTCATGTAAACTGACACTCACTTTTGATTTTCAGTTTCAACAGCGACTGAATTTCAGTCAATAAAAGACACCGACATACAGGATTGTAATTCTGTATTAAGTCATTAAACGATTTGTTGTAATTTACTCAATAAAATCACTTAGGTCTCACAACAACTGCAGTACCTTTTATCTTTATAATCGTCAGAATTTCATACATTTTTTCCAATTATAATTTTACCATAAACCTCATTAATTATTTACAGGAGAAAAAAATATCTAAAGCTCAGATACAAAGCTCGAAAACACGATAATGAGACTAATTACTAAAAGCATAATATTCACATTTATCCAATTTTAAACAATGACTTTGGATTTTTTTTTCTTGTGTCACAATTATAATCTTGAGGATTTCGATGTGCAAAACTGTATAAAATCCATTAGTCAATATACTGATGTAACTGAAAATCGTTTAGCGTTTCGGTTGAGCGTTGTTTCGTGTAAGACTAACTTATAAAGACGTAAAACGACGCTGAGAAAAGAGACACGGACAATGTATGAATAAATTAAGCTTGTATTATCGAGCCCCAGCCATAAACATAGGATAATAAATATGTCTTAATTGCCAATTTTGTTTCCAACAACACTGCTTCCCAGAACCGAAAATATAAAAAAAGCTTTTTCCCCGTCTTTTATTTATTATTTTTGGGTATGCATTTTTAATCTCTTGGAAACAAGGAAGTTGGACGTTTTCACCCCAAAAATTTCAAATTAAATTTTAGTATTTTTTTTTTTTTTAAGAGATAAAGTTTTTATAATCTTACTCATAAATTTCATATTTAATAACTATGAAAGCCGGTAATTTACATCTCATTTTACTGCAAACTGCCCATATAATCATAAAACCTAACATATCAACATCGAAATATCTACAAATTAATATTTTTCACTACAAAAAAATGCTTAATAGTTCATTAAAGTGCTTTTAATGTTTCAGCTAACAACAATACAGCTCTAAAACACAAAATAAATTGTGGGATTTGCCTAAGTTGTCTATATAGCTCGTAAATAAATCCAAACTTTTTTTTAAAAAAAAAGAGTACATTATGATATGTACCAATTTTTTTTAAACAAAAAACAACATGATAGTTATTACTAATTTAGTCAATTTTTCTGAATAATTTTTACTGTGTTACATGTATATTTGAAAGTTACTTCCAGACACAGCATTATATCAACGAATTTATTGCCTAAAACAATCAGCTTCGTGAAACTTCATACTGTATTTCTTACTAAAAATCTCGTTTTGTTTAAAAAATTACGAGTTAAAGTAAAATCCGTTTAACACTAAACGATCGGAACTGAAATATTTCTTTGTGTTAAAAGAATTTTGTCTTAAACAAAAAATATTCATGTTATTAACAATTTTGTACAAACATATGCATTAAAAAAAAAAACAATATAATTTGAATTTTTTTTATAAAAACAAACAAAAATTAAAATGCCAATAAAGAAACGAGACTAATTCTCATGAGTTCCAATGACGTTTTGTCTCGTTTCTTTCTTAACACTGAAAAAATATGTCAATAAAGAAATAAAACTTAATTTCAGTAGTTAAAATGACGTTTTGTTTCGTTTCTTCCTTTAAACTGAAGAAAAAAAATCAATAAAGAAACGAGACTAATTCTCATCACTTGCAATGGTGATTTGTCTCGTTTCTTTCTTGGTATTGATTTTGTATTTGTTTTTATAAAAACTTATACAAATTTTGATTTTCTCTACATTCTCGCCTTCAGTGTATGCATTTTATACATTTGAAGAAACCAAATTTTGTGTTAAGCGATTTTTTCAGAGATTTAGTGTTAAGCAAGTACTCAAACAAATTCCACTGTATTTCAAATCTTAAAATGCGTAAATTCTTGTCTAAATAGTTCAATTTTTCCCCAAAAAACCAAAAATTTTATATATCAATAACATTTTCAATTGAGTAAAAACAAAATACTAAAACAATTCCGACCAATAACATTTCTTTTTTCGGTTTCCAACGCAACGTTTCCCTATAAATGATTTCCTCTAAATCCTGTACTGTGCCAAAACTTCCCCTTTAAGAAACACTGCTATAAAATCTCCCCCATAATTTTCAAAAAAACTTTATACAGTACATGTCATTATGCCATATGCAGAGAGAATCACTAAATCAAAATTGGACAACATTCTCCCACAAAATAAATTCCTAATAAATTTTCATGACTTAAGCTCGGTCGACCTGCCAGCCGCCATATCCAATAATATACCGTCACAATCCTATTATCAAAATAATCTTTGAAAAAAAAAAAAAAATAGGAGGAGGCATCTAAAAAAAATGACCCTGTCTCCCCTCCCCCCTCCTATTTTCAGTTGGTGACAAAGAAGCTTGGAAAGCTGTTGACCACAACAACAATAAACCAAAGTTGATTGAATCTCAGATTAAAAACGTCAATAAAGCCAATATCAAATAAGTGAAGGTAGACTGAAGTGAAAAAGAAATATTTAAGATGGAAAAAAGGCAAAAAAAAAAAAAAAAGATTGAAATCTGTGGCTGTGATAGAGGGGGTTATAAATAGAAATCGTTTGCCGCCAGATGGCACTACTGATTGCTTATATACAAGTCTATAAGAAAAAAAAAAGTGTATGAAGAAGAAGCCCATTGTGAAAGTGCATCATCGTCTCTCACTTTGCCTTTCTATTCCAATGCGCTCGTAAGAGTAAAAAAAAATCCAATTTCTAAAAAAGCTTCTACTTTACTATATCTACTGTACTAACAACTACATTGCACCTGTGTATACTGTGTGTGTGTGTATCCATCTCCATCCACTATTCCACTTGCAGATATACACAACATTTTTATGTCAATTTCAGCCGTTCAATCGAAGTTGGCGCTCGATAAACGCATGAAAATCTTTTGAATTGCATTGAAAGAATCCAGACCAGCTTTTGGAAATGGAGATAGAAAAGTTATCTAAAATTAAAACAGAGATTGCAGACGATACTGTAGCATCAAACTGAACAAACACAACAATAAACAGCACTTGTATAGAAAAGGTGAATGAGTAACGCAACAAATAAAGTCGATTTTAAAATATACACTACAAAAATCAAAACTAAAAGCAAAATAATTTTAAAATTTCACCAGAATTAAAAATAAATGAGACACAATTTATGTTGATTTAAGCTACACTGTGTATTGCAAATTTTCGGTGAAAAAAAGTTTTCCTATTTCTAGTATGCAAAATATTGATTTAAAAATCTATACAGTGAAATCAGTTTAACACAAAATTCCGCTTAACATTGCAGTTCAGAACTCAAGTACAGTATAAGCATTTACATACATTTGTTTCTGTTAACACGAAACAATTTCGCTTTTCCAAATGAACAAAATGCGAAAATGCAGAGAAAAAATCAAAAATTTTAGAGTTTTATAAAAACAAATAATCAATAGATTTTTTAATTGTTTTTATTATTGTAAATTTTGTATCTATTGTCATGTAAATTCTTTTAACATGAAGAAATTTCTCGGTTTGACTACTTCGTGTTAAACGAATTCCACTGTACTTTCAAAAAACATACATCAAAACCACAAGTAGTTTATCAATTTTTTTCTTGATCAATTTAAATCCAAGCAAAAATGTTCAATACACTTTAGCATTTTAGAAACAAGTCTGGCTTTTCAAATACTAACTAAAAAAAAGTCTCATTTTATCCGAACCCTTATTTCCTTATTTTTTACACATAAACAAAAAGAAAATCTGACATTTATTATAACTACCAAAAAACTAAAATAACATTCACACCATGATACTTTAGGTTAAAAAAAAAAACAAATTTGATTTCGGCCATGGCGAATGTTGACCCATCTTATTATAGAAAGTGGCTAAAAAATAAAAATAAAAAACACACTACCGAATATGCAATTGTCTGAAAGGTGAATTTTTTATGTCGATATCCAGGCACTTTCTACATAGACATCAGTTCCAGTCTATAGGGACAGTTACATCGAATACAAATGGCTGGCATAGGAGTGATATGAAAGTGCGAATTGTACAGTATGCAAGCAAGATAGAGTCGCATTTTGCATCTAAAGTCGAAAAATTGTATCATATATAACTCGTTTTATACAATATAGCTTCAACTAACTTTCTGACTTCTCAATCATACATATAAAAAAAAAGCCTTGCATATATCCGTTACACGACTTTCTCTTCATGCCATGTAGAAGCATAAATCTCCACTACATCATTTCCGATAAATAACTTTCCATTTTGCTGCTCAAAATGAACGCATATTTTTCAACCATAAATAACAACAAATTGTACACTAGTATGCATGTGGGTAGTTGCATACTGTGTAGGGGATGAAAATAATACAGACAAACGACTCTATTTCTGGCTTCCATTCATATAAATGATACTGTTTAATATTCAATAACAATCTCAATTGATGAAATCAAAAAAAAAAGAAGGAAGAAAGAAAAAAATCCTCCTAGAAATTCGTATTTCAAAACGTGATAGAAATAACCTAAGCAGCAATAATAATTGCAATATTAAAACCATAATGTTTTTCTCCCTAGAAATAACCTTGTGTAAAGCAAAAAAAAAATAAATCAGATATTTTTATTAGGTATTACCGTTGTTGATAACATCCTTTCCACCCTGTCAAAAAGCCTTATTTCATTTTTAAGTAGTCATCGCTTATGTTTCCAGATTTCTCAGAAATACCAATAAATAAATGCCCTAAGGTTTGGGAGAATTTAATGTCATGTTATCGAAAAGGAATAAAAAGACGTGAAATGAGGCAAGATAGGAAGTGACGTTTCGTTCTGTAAGTCACGGCAGACAAAACTGAACAGAAAAACGTAAAACTCATGCATGTCCAATGTTTATTTTGGTTTTTAAAGCTAAAGTAGCTTTTATCGACAAGTTGTACTGTTTTATTGAAGGATTTCGACTTCCCCCTCGCATTTTACGAAAATGTAGAGAGATTTTGCTTCATGTACAGTATCCTTACAACTCCCATCCCACATCTCCAAACTCCTCAACAAAAAAACTCCAAGTCTATTGAATGGCTGGCATATATGAAAAAGCAAGCTGACTAAGCTAGAGGCTGTGTCGGTTGCTTTATATGATTGAGACATACAGAAATAAAAAAATATATAAAAAGTACTATTTTTTTTCGCCCTTAATATCTCCCGGATGCAATCCCTTGGCCATGAAATTAATGAACTGGTTTAAAAATAAATGGTACATGTAATTTCAGAGCCCAACATCGAAAATATAAAATCCAGACTGAAAAAAAGATATAAACATGCTATTCCCTCTTGCTTGTCCCATTCAAAAAAAATCAAAACTGAATGTAAATTCGAGCAGTCATATATTTAGCTGTTTTGGATGTACAGTATGTGTAGGGGTGGATAAACTGCAGGGTTTTTTTTATGTTTTTATACAAAATTGCGACCACTGTAACTGTTCAACATAGAAAGTTAAGTTAGTTCACTGTAAATGCTAATGGATTCCCTGAAAATAAAGATGGCAAAAACAACCATCAAACAAAATAAAAATGGAAGAAAAATAAACGTGGGTGATGTAAATATTCACTGTTAAGTCTGTAAAAACAGTTGAATAAACACATAATTTTTTGCTCATTTATAAATGATTTTTAGGAACTGAAATTCTTGATTAATGGAATTTGCCACTCAAGAATAATGCAACAAGTTGCTCGTATTTTCACTTTAAAAACATTTGTAAGTGAAAAAATACATTTGAAGTTATAATAAAGCTCAGTGGAATCTGTTTAACGCGAACTCGGTTAACCCAAAACAACATTGCAGCTCCGAACTAAAGAATAGACATTTACTGTACATGCATTTTTTTCCTGTTAACACGAAGCAAAATCCGCTTAACACAATACAATTTCGCTTCTTCAAAAAACTAGCAAATGTCAGTTGTAAAACTCGTTAAAAATTTGCAAATAAAAAATTTAAATTTGCCCATTTGTTAATTAAATATTATTTAAAAAATAGTATTTCCTAAATGCATAAAAATTAAAAACAAATATTTTATTTTAAACAAAAAAATGGTCTGAAAGGGTTTAAAAGATGCTCCAACGTTAGCATTTAATTTATGAAATCACAACAAAACTTTTTACCACATGGAAAATTAATTACTTTTACATTAACAATGTGCTCTCCCATAATTAACTAAAAGCACCACCCTTGTTTTAAATTACAAAGTAAACTACACGATTTTGCATTCTGCCTTTTTAACTTAAGTGTAAATAAATGAAAAAGTTAACCTAGTACGAGACATAATGGAAATTTCAGTTGACTTTTCAGCTGTTTAAAAGCCCCTTTTTTCTATTAAAAACCCCGATTAAAAAGTTTGTTTAATTAAAATAACATAAAGCCATTAATTTTAATTATAGAGCTTCCTAGTGGTCAACAAATTACGCATGCGTCAAAGGCACCACGCCTATCTATTTAAACTTCCTGCTATTAAAAAGCAAACCATCTCGATTTCCCGCCGCATATAATACCGGAAGTTAAATCGATAGTCCGCCATCATTTCATGTCTAAATTTATTTACACCAGAACGGCTGTTATTTATTGGTTTTTCACAAGACGCCATCTTGCTCCAACTTCATAAAGCGGCTATAAAAGCCGACAATATGGCGTCGCTCACCTTCGCAAATTTTCGTCTACTTCATAAATTCGGTTTAAAGTATTTTGCTCGTCCATCACATCAACTTGCACATATACCCTCAACTCTTTTGTACAAAACGCTTTTTTTTATATACACATATAAAAATTTGTATTCTCATAGGCTACGCGCACACCCATAGGCTGTTGGGGAAACATAAAAATGCATTCGTACGCCAATGTGTGACAGTGACGTCATTAGCGTCAACGGCCTCGCTAATACCATTACGTCACGTGATCAGCAGATGTTTCGCCATACACTGTAACAATGACTGCCCTTTCACACTTAAAAATTTTTTTTTATATAACTTAAAAAGCTATTGGCTCGCCAAAAATGTCATCTTGTTACACCATTAACAAGGTACCACGTCGTCATCATCTGGCACACATTTGCTAAACAAAATGATGTAATAAACAACCCACAAATATCAGAACTAAAACAAAGTTCCTGATTTATATTTTCCTTCAAGTAAAAAGCAGTTAAAATAATAATGACATTCGTAAATTTAAATTAAAAGCAGTAATTCGCTTACCACTATAAAAAAAGCAATTACTGATTAAGCAAAGTGTAAAAACATCATGATGAAGCATCCCTTTAAAAGTACATTTTCGTTTGAAGCTTTAATTTAAATGCCTCCAATAGGTCTGCCCTACTTACCATTTCTTTTTCTTTTTGCAAGAGAAACAAATCAATTAAATTTTTTTAATTAATTTGTATGGCATACAAATGTGCAAAAGCGCATGCGTAAATTCTTTTCAATGTCATTTAAGTGTGTGAGAGAGTGAGAGTGTGAAAAAGGCGCTGAAAATTATGAAGCTAATTTTACTGAACCAGGCTGAATATGTGAAGTACACTACTCTTTTCTTAAATAGCCTTGCACACACGTCTTCTCGCCTGCTTTTTATAGAGCCATTAGTAGCAGACGACGTTTCAATGGTTAATATGGAAGTTCACAGTGATGCTCCCCATCTACTGTATGTACGCACATCATTAAATGAGTTCTCACGTTTTAGTTGGCAGATAAAACTACCAAAAGTAGGTCCAATTTCTGGCAAATTCATCCATCCTTCCATGGCAAACGTCATCATTTTATTTATTATGACGACCACTGACAACACAGTCATAGACGCCAACAATGGATTTAAAAAGACATCTCATCTAAAGTAACTAACAGAATTTAGGACATGAAGGACTTAATTTGTGTCTTCAAAACCAAACTTAAACTTGGGAACCAGTTTGAGATTTCATTTCTCTGCCTTTTTAGTTGTTGCTTTAAAATATCGCATTTGAAGTCTCAAAAAGTCAAAAAAAAAAAACACTTTTTGGCTTCCAATACCAAAATCAACATCATGTTTATTACACATTTTTATACAAAATAACCAGTATGACGTGGTAAAATGGAGCTCTAATGGATTTTAAAACATGCAACATAAACATATATTTTCACACGGTCAACCATCATTCGATCAAGTGCCACTTTTGACATAATATTTAAAAAAATAAAAGTGTAGCCAGAATGATGCTACTGGATTAAAGTAGCTGGCAGATACTGTGAAACAGGATGTGAATTGTGACACGTGTGTCGCTGCTGAACGTTTTGAGAATGTAATTCATACGTAAGATAGGAATATGTCAGCCGTAATTCATCGGTTAAAACACAAAAAGCGTTCAAACTACAGTAAGAGAAAATAAAAAGCACCGAGAAAGAGGCGGAGAAGAAGAAGCAGCAGAGAAACACTTGTGACGTCATGGCAAGTTGAAAGAAAATTTATATCCCAACATCATAAAATTAAATGACTTATACACCGAACCACCCCCAAAACCGCCATTGTACTTCCTCCTGATCATTTTAATTAATCGCTAAACGACGCCATTAGTCATTGCTAGCCGAGCGCAACTGATATAAAGGAACCAGTATGGTGCGCAACACAACATCCACACACAAAAATAGAAAATTTATCTCAGTAATTACAAAAAAATATACAAGATAGTGTACTATTTTGGGAAAAAGGAGGAGTGGGAGGAGAGAAAGAAAGCATATAAAATAGTTGATAATATTGCCGACTGGGAGCAAAGATGATTTTCATCAAAATGTGTCTGACAATCACCATCACTCACTGCATGAAATTTCCCCTTCACAAAAATAATGCATATTATTTGCGTGTGCATCTTAATTTATTTAAACGAAGCTCAAATGAATTTTGCGTTATGTCACTCATAAATATCAATAATCTAAATTGGCATTTCATACAAATAAAAGTAAAAGAAAAGAAAAAACAAACGGCAACGCCCAAATTTGATCCAAGATATCGTTATAATGATACGTTGCGAAACTCAAATTAGACAAGAAAAGTAAAGTACTTATTTTAATTAAATTTTTATGATTCATGTTTCAAAGAAAAAAAGATGATTGCAGTGTATATGTTGTACTGTATATCTAAATGTGTAAATCATTCAAAACTCGACGTCTATATCTTCTTTAATTAGTGCGTTTTAACGACTCAAAATAAAATAATGCTGCTTGCCAAATTAGGAAAATTAAACCTACAAATGAAGATTATCTCAAACTTATGCTTAAAATTACTCGAATAATTGGACTATTTACTATTACAATACACGATAGATGAATCATTTCTTCAAGTTATAATGAGCACAAATGAATGTTTCCATTCACCATTTGAAATTTTTGTACAAGATATTGTAATTAATGAGATCCAGATTCATGGAAAAATTATAAAGTCAATATTTCATAAGAAAAACAATGCTTAAGTACATAACCATTACAGAATAAGGTCTAAAAAATAAGCCAAATACCATCCTAATCCGATAAATTAACTATATTACCCTTAAAATGGACAAAAACAGCTCCTTTTGCGTTGTAAATGAAGCCCAGCGTATTTTATTTGTCATTTACTATAATGTTACTAAAGTGCATTTCCAACTATTTAAAATAATAATTCGACATCATTATTTGTTCATAAATGATTATGTATTTGTGATATAAAAAAACGCCGGCAAAATGCAATTTACGCCGCCTCTGTTTTTGTATTTGTAACGTTTAACGCTGTAATTTTGTCATTCAGCATACAGTGAGCGCGTTTTTTTTATCTCATAACATCTTTTAAACAGCTCTTTATCTACATAAGATTTAAAATAAATTTCTTAATATTTCTCGAGTTTATTTCCTAGAAAAATATCACCATATAATTATCCACGGAAATTTCAGCGTCTTAAATCAAAAATTAAGTCAAGATTTTTTTGTACATTTTTGCTCGCCAATTTTCCTCTTTCTGACGGTCGTTTTGCGTCTTTTGAAAAAGCGTCATCAGCATAACATAAACGGTGTCGAGAGTAGTTTAAATGCCCCGAGGGGTGGTCTTGTAATTATCATAACAATTACGCCAGCGTTACTTTAGAAAAAGGCCTCTCTTCTTATGAATATTTGCCTTTTGTAATTAAGATAAAATAGCTGCTGTATTCAACGTTAAAACTTGAAGAAAAAACACTAAAAAAAAAACAATGAAAAGAAACGACGATGAAGATATCAATGAATAATCTAATAAAAAAAAACTTCCTTTCAAAATAAAGCTAATATAAAAATAAATGTTTTGCGCTATTAAATTTCTAACTTCAACGTCGTCTACATAAAAGTCATAAACAATTTAAAAAGCATAAAAAAACACGCCTAACGTCAGCACACACAACTATTAAAAATCTTAAAATTAATAGTTTTATAAATAAAAAGAAATAATAGGAAGATAACAAGTCTAAACAGTGCCAACGACTTTTTTTTTCCACATCTTTTTTTTATCTCTTTCAACGCAACAAAAAAATAATTATTTTTGATTGAAAAAAATCAATGGTAACCACTTCTCACAAAATAAAATGCTTATAACTTTTAACTTGCTATACTAAAAGCAGAAACCAAGTTTCAATGCAATACAGAGATAACAAAAATTAATCAAGACTTAAAGAGAAAGAAAAATTCCAATGGATGTTCAGTTTAATCTTAAAACTCGTCGTCTGCACCTCCATTTCCACTTTTAATTACATTTTACGGCTTTTAATTGGAATTGAAAACATTCTCTCCACCAAACAATAAACAAAAATTACTTCCACATTATGATCAGCAAACCTTCAAACATCCACTTTGCAAATTATAAAGCTATTTCTTCTCAAAAAGAAAAAAAAATTAATTGGGAAGAGTCTAATTAAAATTACAAATTTAAAGACAAAGTACATTAGAAACAAAACAAAACGAAGAAAAAAAAGATGAAACTTCAAACTAATTGAGAGAAGTCAAGAAACAGGTTTAAACGATAATATAATTTAAAAATCATTTATTTTATTTTTTAAAAATAAATAAACTGCATTATTAGCTTTTCTTCATTATTAAATTATCAGTTGACAATTGATAAGAAACATTTTTCTTAGAATTTAATAAATCAATTGTTTGATTATTTATTGTTGTCATTAAACAAGTACAGTGGAATCCGTTTAACACGAAATGATTAGAACAGAAAAGTATCTTCGTATTAAAGAATTTTGTCATAATCAAACTTTTTTGTGTTAAGCGAATTTTGCTTCTTGTTAACAGAAAAAATGCATGAAAATGTCTGTTTTTTTAGTTTGGGACCACAATGTCGTTCTGTGTTAACCAATTTTGTTGTATTAACCGATTATACTTTTTGTGTTAATCAAGTTTTTTTTTGTTTAAACCGAGTTTTTTTGTGTTAACCGCAGTTTTTGTGTGTTAACCGAAATTTTTTATGCTATCCGAGTTTTATTGTATTAACAGAGTTTTTTTGAGTTAACCGATTTTTTTTGTGTTAACCGATTTTTTTTGTATTAACCGGCTTTTTTATGTTAACCGATTTTTTTGTGTTAACCGATTTTTTTGTGTTAACCGATTTTTTTGTATTAACCGATAATATTTTGTGTGTTAACCGCGGTTTTTGTGTTAAATTTTTTTTGTTTTAACCGAATATTTTTGTTAATCAAATATTGTTTGTTAACCGAATTTTGTGTTAAGCGAGTTCCTAAACATCAAATGCAGTACACCGGTTTCTCAACGTTGACTCCCGACCCACTCACCAAATTTAGAGATTACATTCACGTAATTTGCCATGAAATTATAAAACCACGAAAATAAATTTTGCTAATATCTCTACAAGTGCTATAACAATTAAAAATAAATCTGCAAATGAAAATGAAAATAATAAAAACAAATAAATTTCTCAGAAGTCGTAAAAATATTTTCCCCTTCAAAAACAATAAAAAATGTCCTCATAAAATGTAGTAATAGCGTTACGAATACGATTGAATTGAATTTAGCGCAGCTAAAAAATAAATTTACATTTTTATGTATTTTGAAAGTGTAGAGCACACAAGTGATGGGTTGAAGAATGAATGGCTGTCTATAAATTTAATAAACTTTTTAATAGGAGTAAAACACAGAAGATAAAGAAGAAAAAAACACGAAAAAATATGTTCAGAAATGACCACAAAAAGTAATAAAAATTTTATTAGTACGTAATAAGGCAAAGTGGATAATTAAAGTTAACTTGCACACCTCCTAGCGAGTAAATTTAATATAATTTGTGAAGTAGGAAAAATGTGTAAAAGGGGTGGAGAAAAGAGAGGGGGAGGATTTAAGATGTTGGAGTTTTGTGTGTGTGAATAGAGGTACAAAGTGAATTATTGCCAATGTTTGAAGCGTAAAGCTCATAAATTAATAATTCCCACCTGCAGCAATGTTACGGAACGTAATAATGACGTTAATTTTCAAAATAAAATTTGCTCAAAAATTCGTCTACAGCTCCAGTAGTGACTGCCAAAATCCAATCGCAAGGGCATAAACCAACTTATTCCCAAAGAGAGAAAAAAAATCAATTTTCATTTCACAAAAAATAAATATCAATCTAAAATGATTTACTCCATCGAAATAGCATCGTTAAATGCCTTAAACTGGTTTAGTGAGTAAACACCGCCGTCTTAATAAACATTTTGGCTTGTTTTTTATTTTAAGAACTTGTTCAACGTTAAATCGACGTTCACAGTAACGACCGCTTTTTGCAGCTTATTAAAAGTCATTATGACTTGACATTGCACACAAACATAATAACACACATTAAATTTCGCTATAATGTTAAGTACATTATCAATAATTTTAGTAACTCGTCATTCATTGTATTGATTAGATAACGAACATAATCTTTTATATTTTTTTTCTGCTGTTCTTTAAGAAAGAAGATGAAGAAAAAAACAAGTTTCAAGCAAAAAGGGGGAAGAAAAAATAAAAAAAAGTAATTCAATTTAATGTGAAGATAATGTTGCCACACATCCAAACCCAAACTCTTCTTCAAATCGCATTAATTTAAGATGTAATCATTTTTTCACTCACGCAATTTAAGTGGAAAGTTGGAAAAATACCTACAAGTACAATTCCCCACCCTTCACACTTTTAAAATCCTCGTCAATTTCCCTTTTCATTTCTAGTTGTAGCGGAACTCCACGTAAGGCAGTGAAGATCCACAATGATAATCATCGATTTATCAAAAAAACCCAGATAAAACTTTTTAATTTCCTTAATAAAAATCGATTTGGTAGGTAAACATAGTGTTTGTTACTAAAACGTCATAAAATTACAGCACCAGTTTTGCCCCAAACCAATATAATAAATGCACATTTTATTTTAATATAAAAATTCCACCAATTTTTCATTACATTTTCTCCATTAAAAACTAGGCACTTTAAACGCCCACTATTTTTATTAATATATTTTTTAAAGATATTTTTTTTCCCCTTCCTTAGTAACAACAACAAGCAAACTTTCTAAGGGGGACAAAAAAAAATTCGGCTAAATTTGATTTTTTCTTCCACTTTTCAGTAGTTGAAATTCCCAAGTTAAAAAATCTCTCTTACAAAGAGTACCAACTCGACCTTCATGTAATTTCATTTAGAGTTTAACTTCCAGCGAATTCGTTTTGATTTCAAACTCTAAAATGTAATCCTCTCAAACCGAAATTCTGACATTAATTGGAATCAAATAATAATAAAAAAAGTCCACGTTTTAGCCACTACAGAACCTCGATTTGAAGCTTGGATCAAAATACACATTACATGACAACCTTTCTCTCAAGGCTGAATCTCAAAACTACATTTAATAATTAATAACGAGTTTAATTATAGTTGAAATAAGCCGACAAGCAGCTACCAATACTTTCCACTCCTCAACCCCTAAAAATACGGCCCTTCAAGTTACAACTTAAAGTACAGTACAGTACATAACCAACATAAAACTAATTAAAGTCCAACAAAATATAAGATTGGCTTCAGATTTAATTAAGAGCTTCAAAAGTCGTCAAATTAGAGCACATCAGATCTTGCCATCGTCATCTCATAATTAAGTTGACGCGATAAGTACGTCCACTAAACGAAGCCAATGGGAACCAATGAGAACCATTGAAAACCAATGGGAACCACCCCAACAAACCATTCAAAGTGTTGGAAAAAAGACAACAAATTAAAAACAAATCTAATAATAAAAAAGAGGAAATCTAATAACAACAACAGCAGAAAACAAGTAGAAATATTCTAATCATGTTGATAATAATAATAAAAAAAAAGCTAAAAAAAGTTCATCGCCCTCAATTGACTGTCAGAAAAAAGTAAAAGAAAAACATGCCCTGAAAAAACTATTTCTAGTGAACTAATCAACGTTGCGAAGAAATATTTATGCCATACAATGAAACCAATATTAGTAACATACTAGTAGATTAAAAGGAGTAAACAGGGTGATCATAATTGATGTATTCATGTGACTATCCATAAAGAAACGGGAATAAACTGCATTGCTAACAATGCTATTTATTCTCGTTTCTTTATTGCCAGTTAGTAAATTCAGTAAAATACGTTTAATGCAAAGTTGCTTAGCATAAAAAATCGGTTAACACAAAATAATAATGCGGTTCCGACCAAATACTATGTATTTTTATACTTTTACAATGCAAAAAAAAATCAGATTATTATTTGTAAAAATTCATAAGTTTTTGATTTGTTTTATAAAAAAAAAAACAACATAAAATTGCATAGTTTTTTTCTTAAATGCTGACTCTTTCTGATTTCTTAAATGTGAAAACCAATGATAGCGAATTCGCTTAACAAGAAAAATCAGTTAACACAAAATAATTATGCGGTTCTAAAATGTATGATCAAATAATATGTAATTTTCATACTTTTTTCTCTTAACACGAAAAGATTTCGCTTTTAATAATTAACAAAATGCAAACAACTGCACAATATTGAAGAATTTGTTAACAATTTGATGCTAAAATCTCTTTCTAAAAAAATTATTTCTTAAAAAATTAATTTCTGGATAAAAACATTTTAAATTACAGTTGCAAAATTGCATTGTTTTTTTTAAAATGCATACAAACAGTCTAAAATGATGGATTGAAATCAATGTAATTAGTATACTGTGTTTTTTTTGTATGCATCGTTTAACACGAAGAAATAATTCAGTTTCGTGTTAAACGGTTTCCATTACACTGCTTGAGCACACCAATTTTCTGATCAGCCTCTTTTATAACAATAATCAGAGCATCGTCTTGCTATCATCAGTTGATTTCTTATTAAAACCAACGCTTGACTGAAAGTTGATTAAAAAGCCGTTCATAATCAAATTAATGATAAGGTCTATTTTTTTTACTTTTGGTATTTAATTGAAATTTATTAACATATTTGGAAGCAGATGTCAGACCAATCAAATCGTTAATTGCTATTCAAAAATAAGACATATCTAATTAAGCTTAGCTTCAACGACAGCAAAATAATCTCCCTTGGTTTTTTTTTACTTCTTATTTTACCAAAAAATATATAAAAAAAAATAATGCGTGATAATAATAGACTTGCAGTGCAGTACTTCGCCTTAATATCGTAAAGACGAAAAAATAAAAAAAAAAAAAAAAAAACATTTCTCGTCGACCATGTCTGAAGAAAATTATTATAAGAGAAAAGTTGGTGGATATTAAAACGAAAGCAAGTCTACTGGAACGAATTTGTATCTAATTAACCCCTTACTCCCCCTCAATTTCGCTCATTAAAACTCCACATATCGTGTAGTGCACATTTTTTATCTACATGTTATTTAAAACAAGTGTAGTTGACGCACAGACTTTCTTGCAGCACAAAGCATTTCATTTTAAAACGCCTGTGGTTCTCAAAACTGAATTAAAAAATCAAAATGAAAAAATTCAGCAAGAAAACTGACCATTGTTGTAGTTACTTAGCTTTAGAACTGAATTGATTACATTGAATTGGTTCTGATAAAGCTAAAATTAAATATTAAAATGTGTAAACCGTTTCCTACCTTTGTCGTCGATTGTGAAAGTTCCCAAGCCGGTTCCACCTCTGATTTGATATGTAATTTTGCTGTCCATCGGATTTTTATCGTCATCTGTTGCTGTCACTTTAACCACAATACTTCCAACAGGCTGGTTTTCTTTCACACTAGCGCTCACCACAAAATGTTCAAACTTTGGAGGATGCAAATTCTCGTTTACGTCAACTACTTCTACTATTAGACTGGCTCGACTACATAATGGTGGCTGGCCATTGTCACACGCCGACACACTAATATTATACATACGTCTCTCTTCAAAATCTAATTTCGCCGCTAAACGAACAGTTCCTGTGTCTTTGTCAACAGTAAAACTGTCATATGCACCATCCTGGATGCTAAATCGAACTTTCCCACCGTCACCAGTGTCTGGATCAAATGCCGACAAAGTTGTCACAACAGTTCCAATTGGTAAATCCTCTAAAACTCTATCGACAAACACGTCAGTTGAAAATTTTGGTGCGTTGTCGTTAATGTCAGATACACGTAACAAAATAGCTGCCGTGCCAGTTAAAGGCTGATCCAAAGATCCATCGACAGCTCTCACTCGTAGCTCATAAGTCTCCATACGTTCCCTGTCAAGCGATTTAGCTACAGTTACGACACCAGTAATCCTATCCAAATGAAAATCATCAACATCATTCCATGTGTAATGAACATTTGCGTTCTGACCAACGTCAGCGTCGTTTGCCGTTAAATGAGCAACTATTGTGCCATTTGCTACATCTTCAGGCAATGTTACTATGTAGCTGGACTTTGAAAACACTGGGGCATTGTCGTTAGCGTCAACAATCATAACTGTGACATTTTTGTAGGTTACTTTTTGCGGTTTACCCAAATCCCAGGCGCTTATGTTAAGATTATAGACGTCGTTACGCTCTCTATCCAAAGGCGCCGCGACGCTAAGAGTTCCATTGTATAAATCAATTTTAAAACATCCATCGACGTTACCACTCGTAACAGCATATACGACTTGACCGTTAAAACCCAAATCACGATCAATAGCTCTCAGATCCGCGACCTTTGTCCCTACAGCAGTGTTTTCGTTCAACTGTAACGGCGATGTAACGCTATCCGTAAATTCTGGCGAGTGTTTATTCTGCCCATAACGTCCTGGAAGCTGCGCTAAAACGTCGATATTTGTCGGATGGTTATTCCTCTCCATCAAAGCTACCATTTCAGTCAATTTTTGAAGAACTCCCGTTTCCCTACACTGAAAATGAGCAAGTTTCGTATCTATTTCTGACACTTCTTCTGCTTCTGATTTACGTCGAGCGTCTCGTGGAGTGTATACCGTTACTTTAACAGTTGAAACATCTGCAAAATGCTGACCATCAGTAGCGGTAAAGTTGAGAAATCGTTCATGAGCAGCACCAGAAGTTGGCTTTTGACTTTTAAGGTCGCAGACCAGAGTGACTACACCTGACAAAGGATTGAGAGAAAAACAATGATCTTCATTACCAGAAACAAATCGGTATGAAATAACGTTCCCAGCGTCAAAATCAATGGCTGACAAAGTAAGAACTTCAGTGCCTCTAGGAGTATCACGTGAAATACGTCCGACGCAGTTTACCCTTTCAAATTGTGGCCTATTATCGTTAACATCTTTCAACTGAACTCTTACGGTTGTTTCACTCTGGCGCCTGTATGGTGTTCCCCAATCTGATGCTCTGATCTTCAGCGTATAAGTGCGTCTCATCGATTCATAATCAAGAACTTCTTTCATCTTAATTTCTCCGCTAAAATGGTCGATCGTAAACGGCGTTGGATTAATATTAGCGATACTGTACGACACATAAGAATTGTCGTTTGAATCCGCATCATCAGCCTTTACAGTAAAAATTGAAGTCCCAATAAATTCATTTTCCTTTACGAACGCTAAAAACAAAATTACACTCATTTTAAACGATTTTTCTTTTGATTTTAAACTTAATAAATTGTATACAAGTCACTAAATGTAATGCAAATTACTTTAAAAAATAGATTACTTTTGAATGACAAATACATTATCAATTTAAAAAACAAATTACCTTCTTCGATGACTTCTGCATCTCCATTTTTTTGATTTGAACTCCTAAATATAGGGTCATTATCGTTGGCATCAATCACTCGAATTTGTACTTTACAAGTATTGTATTTGCGCATACCAACGCGAGCCAAGTCTTCAACTTTTACAATTAAATCGTAAGTCACTTTCGTTTCAAAATCCAAAGGTTTAGCTATTGAAATTAAACCAGTTAAGGAGTTGATCGTAAAAGTCCCTTGCTCATTTCCCTCTGGCGCTAATTGATAGACCAACTCAGCATTTTTTCCCTCGTCAACGTCAGTTGCCTTCACCGTTAACACCGGCGTATTCACTGGAGCAATCTCTTCAATTTCTGCACGGTACTCCGATTTTTCACATACAGGTGCATGGTCATTCAAGTCACTCACTTTCACTGTTATTCGTTTCAACGTGGTTCTTGGGTTACTTCCTTTATCAGTCACACTTAACGTTAAATTATATCCATTTGGTGCCAATTCACGATCCACCAATTTCAATATGGCAATGTTGAATTCCTTGGGCGTACCAGGCACTGCTCGAATCCGAAAGTGACCATCGGGATCACCGTCAACAATCTCCACCTTATCAATCTCACCATGAATTCCCTCATCACGATCGATGACTTTAACTATGGCGTAAATTCTCACATTTCCATCTTCGACAATCGTTGGTAAATGACTGATGTACACTTCAGGGTCGTGCAAATTGATTTCGGTCACTTCAATTCTTAATTTAGCCGTCGTTACTTTAGCATAATCTGAGACTCGAAACTTTGGTCCTCTGTCTTGAGCCACAACAGTCAACTCGTAACGTCGTCGCTCGTTGAAACTGAGAGGACGGGTGAGAGTAACGACACCAGTGGTTGGATGAACTGCAAACTGTTCAGTAGACTCTAGAAAGCTGTAATAAATTTGGCCATTGACGCCTATGTCAGCGTCTTCAGCGGTCACTCGAACGACGCTAGAATGAATTGGAGCATCTTCCGGAATTCTGGCTTCATATTCGGTTGGATAAAAGAGAGGACTGAGGTCGTTTGTATCCGTAACGGTCACCACAACTTCACACTCACTCGATGCAGTCACTTGCTCATTTAACTTATCAACTTTTAATCTTCCTCTAGGTTTGAGACTGGCTCGAATAACTAACCGATATTCATCTTTCCTCTCACGATTTAAAACATCCTGATGACCAGATTTAGTCCGAATTGATAAAAAACAAAAGTCACCAACTGTCTGGTCTTCAGCCTTAAAAAATTTATCTTTGTCTCCATCAACTATACGATATTTGACATCGTAGTAAGAACGATTTATTGACTCTGTCCATCTGATTCCCATCATCACGTCGTTTGGAACAACATAAGTCCGACCAACCGCATTTTCAGACACACTGGCATTGTAGGAAGAGCGGGTAAACTGGAAATCGACAATTTCCGGTGCTTCAGACATGTCCTGAGTTATCGCCAGTGGAATGGATATTACCCACGCAACCCACCAAAGGAATGTAAACACTTTTCCATTGCGGCATTTGCCTATCAAGCGGCGGCAACAACATGTCGACGCCATCATCATCTGTCATACGGCCCTCTGGCCACAATCAGAGGGCCATCAAAACTCGACAACAGTAAAATCATCCACCTATAAAAAAAAATAAAAACAAAAAAAAAATTAATTTTCAACTCATTTAATATTTTTAGTATGTGAAGTTGTTTACTGTCAGTTTTGGCTGATAAATTATTATAATTAAGATTCAGTAGTCCGTTAATTAAGCAGTCTGTACAAATTAATTAGACAACATTTAAACCATAATTAACTATTCATAACATACCAAGGTTGAGCGCCTCAATATTCTTATCTGACATTTTTGACAAGTGAAATTCATAATCAAGAGACTTTTATCCTCAAAAGCAAATACAAGTACTTAAAAATTACACAGTTTGGTTTTTTTTTCTTCTTCTCCTAAATAATTTATTATTGGAGTAGCCTCGATCTACTAACAGTAAACTACTGACATTACAGTGAATTTCGTCTGCTAAGTTGATTAGAATAAAGATGGCCGTTAGCGGTAGGCTGAACGCAGTCAAAGTTCATATAATGAGGCTGAATTTGATTCCCATAGGAAAACATCGTTGCAGCCGCCATCACCATCATCTTCATCAATGGAAAAAAGAAATAACGTAGAAAACACAGGGCAAATACAAAACAGGAAGAAGGTAAAACGCTAACGGAAGTTAATTAAGTCCCGAATGGCAGTTGACAGCTTAATTACATTTCGTGTTTCTTTACCCGAGCGATTTTTTTATCGCAACTCAATTAACAGAGAAAACGAGAAACAAAATAAAACACAATTAGCCTATAAAAAAAATACAAGTCAACACGTTAACATCGTTTGACAGCGACTTCAGGGGCCCATTAAGAAACTTCTATTTAGGCCCCTCAATAACCCAGCTATTCTACCACCCAAAAGCAAAAGAAAAAAAATAATAATAATTTCAAGATCAAATTTCACTATAACATAAAAACTATCATTTAGCTGAATCATCTTCAGCTCATCCGTTTTATATTATATTTTTAAATGAAAAAAAAATACAGTGGAACCCGTTTAACACAAACTCGATTAACACAAAAACTCTGTTAACACCAACTACTATTACAGTCCCTTGTAGGACGAAAGAAAATCCGCTTAACAAAAAAAAATTTCGCTTTTACAAATGAACAAGATACGAAAATGTAAAAAATAAAATCAAGAAAGAAACGAGACAAATCCCCATTGGAACTGATTAGATTTAGTCTCGTTTCTTTTTTGACTTTTTATTTTTTGTTTGTTTTTATAAAAAAAAAAATTTTAAATTGCATTTTTTTTTTCTTAAATACATAATATTTTGAAATTCAAGTAGTAATTTTAATTCTACTCTAAGAAATGTCATTTTAGTGAAATTATTTTAGATTTTTTTATCAATTTTTTGGTCCCAAACTTTTCGCGTTAAAGGGATTCAGCTGTATATTTTCTCTGAAACAAAAATAACTAAAGCTTGCAAAGTTATTACTGCCAAAAAATTAAAAAAACACACACACAACTACCTCTAATTATAAAAACAGTAGTTATAGTAAAAAAACTGATCACCATTCATTTCACTATCATCAACAAGTAAAAGAATCGTGCATCAGTAAAATAAAATGCTAATTTGAAATTGAAACCAAGACAAAAACAAAAATAATATTAAAAAACCTAGTCTACGTAGACACACACACAATACTTAATTAAAAACTGCCATTATAATAATGTACTGAATTCAATGAAGAGAATTAATTTCAAACTCATCCGAATATTCTTTTACACATCACTGCTCTTTTGACATTCTCTATGTAATTAATATTAATATAATTAAGCAAAAGAAAACAAACAGATGCTTCTTTATTAATTAAAAGTAAATACTTTTAACAACTACTGTACTTTACTGTACGTGTACACACATTTTAGTTTGTCTCTTCAATTTCATTACCTTTGTTTTGCATTACCAACTACAAATTATTAATCTTAAAAGCCCATTTTCAATACACAAAATTAATCACCTCAACGTCACATTAGTCATTTTAATTAAAACGAAAACACAACGTCATCTAAATTTCATTTAAACGTATTAGAAAAAAGAAGCGGGACTAAATCTCATCAGTTCCAATTACGATTTTTCCCGTTTCTTTTTAGCCACGAGTTAAAATCAGTGTTTCAATTCAGAAAAACACAGGGAATTTCCTAACCAATTATTTGACACAAAAATTATTATTTTTAACCTAATTGTTGTTGATCAATGCTTTTCATGCGTCATTTAAACGTTGGTTAGCAAATGCGCATCAACTCGATTACGATGAGACTCAAGAAAGTTCAACACAGGAGAATTTATTATCTGTAATTCTCCGAAATTGGTGATCAGTATGTCACCATTGCCACCATAACCATAATAAAAGTATCGCCGCTTGTACATTTCTAAATGCCCATCGATTGTATGCACCGTAAATGTAATTATCAAGCATAGACGTATGTTTTCTATTGGCGACTGACCATTTTCAGTAATCACTCAAATTAAGTAATAGGGCGTCTGAAATGTAACTCAAACGTGTACAGTATCTGTACATGTATGCTCACAAAGTTTACAAGTACTTGATATGTTTACCAACAACACTCACAGGGGTCTCAGGGGAACTGATATTTCACAATAATTCTCCCTCAGAATTAATATTCCACTTGCGATTTATTCACTAGACAGTTCAATTTAATCATCAAAAATCGCAATTTATTAATCTTTATGAAACGATAGTAAAATTCGTTTAACAAGAAATGATCGAGACAAAAAAATATCTTCGTCTTAAAAGAATTTTGTCTTAAGCAGAAAATATTTTCGTCTTAAAAGAATTTTGTCTTAAACAAGAAATATCTTCGTCTTAAAAAATTTTTGTCTTAAGCAGAAAATATTTTCGTCTTAAAAGAATTTTGTCTTACAACAGAAAATATTTTCGTGTTAAAAGAATTTTGTCTCAAACAAAAAACATCTTAGTCTTAAACAACAAAATATTTTTGTGTTAAGCGGATTTTTGTTTCGTGTTAACAGAGGAAAAAACGTATGGAAATGTCTGTTGTTTTAAGTTAAGCAAATTTTTTGTTATTAACTGGATTCCACTGTTTTTAAATCTTAAAACAAATTTTTTTTTAAAAAAAAAAAGAAAAAGTAAACAAATCGATATTTTCAATACATTAAAATTTAAATGCGTAGTTTAGTGTTTTGTATCTAAAATCGAGTTAAAGCAAGTTTGATAGAGTTTAAAACAAATTTACATTCATTATGCATGCAAAACGCTAATCTAATCTAATCGCTTGAGTAGAATTACCGGGAATAAATTATTCGTTTACAAGCACGCCATTTGTTCAGTATTTACAACCAGAACCAATTGTCCAGTAAGATTTTCTCTTGTATATCAGATAATAAATGAGCAACCGACAAACCCGAGTTGAGGGCAAAGGAAAAAGAGAAAAATTGCCATCATAAATCTTGCATTGTCTTAACTTCATGTCCACAGACAGCCACAATGCCAAGCTAACGACAGTAAAAAACAAAACTATAGCAAAACATTTTCTTTTACTTCAAATTGAGAAGTCACGTCATGCTTAACGTACAGTACAAGTCATTGGTCACAACACAATTAAGAAATTACTTTTAAAAGAAATAACTGATTCCCAGAAAAGTACAACTTTCGATTTCTTATGAAAATAAAAGTCTAATTTGATATTAAATTATAACTTTAAATAAAACTGAAAAACAGTTAAATTTAACTTGATTATTGTGACAGTGTCAAATACAGTCGACGCCTATAGTTATTAAGAAGATAGAAAAATAAACTTAGAAAATACAGTAAGACTCGTTTAACGCGAATTTGCTTAACACAAATCAACATTGCAGTACCAAACTTAAAAATAAGTATTTCCATACATTTGTTAATACGAAAACAAAAAGCAAATCAAAATTTTATGTTTTGAAGTTTTTATAAAAAAAAACGAGACAAAACTCCATTAGAACGAATAAGAATTAGTCTCGTTTCTTTTTTTGATTTTAATTTTTTGTTTGTTTTCATTAAAAAAAATTAATATCACATTAGTTTTTCTTCAACAGATAATATTTTGAAATACTCTAATCAATGTCATTTTAGTGAGCATATTTTGTTTTTGACTTAATTTTCCTCTTAAGAAATAATTCTTTTAAAATGACGATATTTTTCGTTCCCTGCCATTTCGTGTTAAACAAATTCCACTGTATATTTCCCCAATGAAAAAAAAATAATAAAACAATTCTCATTACTTTAAATACAAAATCGCAAATTATGATAAAGAGTGAAACGCGACAATAGAGTTAAACAAGAAATATTATAATGATTTGAAAGAAAAGGGTGGATATCAATTCAAAAGAAAATTCTCAAAATGTTAAATAAAATGATTTCTTAAAGAAGCAAGCAGAGAACGCTGTCAACAGCAATATTAAATATAAACATTATTAAATTTTATATCAACCTCCCACTATACAGTCTACCCCACCCTCACCCCATTTACCCCACCCCATCTCCCTCTCCACTCCCAAATATACATCCCACGCATATACACAGAAAAAAAAACCCTTAGATATAAATATATCAAGATTTTTTTAGATTATCTCCTCTACCCTTTTTCTTTTAAAAAATAAAAATAGCCTGTTATTAGGAAATGTGATCCAATAAAAAACAAAATGGCTCCCTGTTGGGAACATGAAAAGTTACATTAAATAGGGAGGAAAAAGTTTAAAAGAAAATTTTGGCAAAAGAATTATGATGAGCTCAACAGAAAAAAAAAGTAATAATAAAAATAAAAACGTTTGCTATTAATTATATTAGACAACAAAAACAACCAATAAAAAAAAATTCAGTTTTCGCTCATGATTCAGTCACATTACTTGTTCAACGTTGTTAATCGGATTTTACGCATTAATTGTGCAAGTGTACAGCAGTTCAGCCAGATGGCTCAATAGATAAATAGCTACAGCTGCTATTTTATCACTATTATATAATTAAATCGCCATTTAGCAGTCAAATAAATAAACCCAAAGTAGCAACTTCCTAAAATAAATTAGAAAAAATCTCAATGAAGAACTTCAGATTTCTTACAAACAACTTTAGTCAGCACTTTTTAAAATACAGTACAGTGCTTTCATGCTAAAATCTTATTCATTACATCATAACAACGTCACAACTTATAAATTATAACCAAGACTTGAGACTACCAATAGTCTCACAATAAAGAAACGAGACTAAAATGCATTGGTTTCAATAACAATTTGTCTCGTTTCTTAATCAAATCACAAATCAATCATCTCAAACACCAAATTGAGCACTGCAAACCAAATACGCTGTCATGGAAGTCCAATTTAAAAGCTCCAAGTGATCAATTTAACGTCTTGAAAAACGAATTCAGTGTTTCTAATGACAAATACAGTGCTTTAAATGATAAATTCAGCTCCTTAATACACGAATGAAGTACTTCAAGACAACAGATTTGGTCATTAGAAACCCAAAAAAAAAGGTTCCAACAGTCCCGAAAAAAATTAGCTTCTTACATGCCATATCTTTTAACCCCAAAGCAAGTCTCAAACATAAAAGTAATTTTTTAAGTCTCCAGTGTGCTTCTTAGAAGTTCAAGTAGCAACTTCACATTACTGACAACTGCAATGGTTCGTTAGCTTTCTAATAATTTGTCAGAAATGCAATGGACAACGATTAATGCAGTGCATGATGAAGTGAATGGGGAGAGATTCACGGACACTGCATGTAATTTAATCCAACTGTACTGTACAGTACTGCATATCGTTACCCTGAAACGTTGAAACTAAACGAGGCGCGAAATTGACTGAATGAATAATAACAACAAACGTTGATTTCCCTCATTTTATTTCTGTCATTGTAATGGTGGCCTTTTAATTTAATTTCCAGCCGCAGCCATCACATACTCTGTACGACTTTTGCTATCCAACCATTACATTTCACATCTATCACACACATAAACACACTTACAACTTCCCTTTCAACTTTTTTTATTGATATTATTTTGCTAAACAGAAAAAGCAAAAAATAAAAAAGAGGAGGAAAAATATTTCTAAATAATTGATTTCCTCGTTAAAAGAGATTTATTTAAGCGAGGGTAAACTTGTCGATAACCTTTTTGCAGTGTGAAACAAGAAACAGATGAACACGTGAGTCTTGTTCACTCAAGCAGACGACACAAACACAGGGCAAAACGAGATAAACAATTCAACTTTTAAGCAAAAGTTACACGGTGCCTCAACAAAAGAGTGAGATAAAAACTTTGCAGCAACTAAGTTACAATACAAACCAGTGTTAAAACATTCAAAATGGTTGAAAAACAGAAAACAGAGCGAATAATTTAAAACTCCCAATTTGCTTCCATTATTATACGGTACGTTTATCCATCAGAGTGGGAGAGACAGGTTGATTTGTTGCCCAGTTATTTTTTATTTTGGTTCCAGATGTTTCAACCCACAAAAACAACAACAAAAAAAAACCGTTTCCAGTGACACTGGCACTTAAACTTGTTTTCAAAACCAACATTTTTCCAATTTAAGACCGTTTTTTAAAAGCTAAATACTAAAATAAAATTTATAAAAAGATAATTCCCAAGGCAATATATACGTTCCGTTTATTTCTAAAATTATCCCCAATGCTTTTAATACCTAGTTTTCTATACTGTATAAATAACTTATAATGCACATCCATTACACAATATTTACAAAATTAAAAAATATATAAACAAACAATTCCCTACTTACAAAACACAAAGTAAACGTTAAACTAATTTAAGACAACATTAATTTGCATTACCTAAAACAAATACAACAACCACAAAATATGCTTTCAAGATAAGAAAAAAAATAAAAAACTTTCCATCATAAAAATGCAATATATTATTGTGTACAGTAAGTTATGTGGTTGGCAAGATTAAAACAAATACAATTTTACTAAATAAATACAATAACTTTTAAAGCTAAATAAATCCTTATTAAAACAGTTTAAAATCCACTTTCAAAAATATATTTCACTCCCTATCTATCAACAGTACATTTACCTTAACAAATTAAAATTATTTAAATATAATCTTGCATGCCATCTAAAACTTTAAAAACACATGGCTAAGCATTATAATATTGTCACCTAAGATATTCTCCTCACTAACCTTGGATAGATGATCAGACTAGACAGTATAGTGTTTGTAACCTGACATCCATTGTTTTCGGTTCACTTGACGCCAAAACGGCGCCACAGATGCACCCACAAAAAAATTAAGTACTCCATTTAAATCAGCTAAATTCACAATAACAACTGCTGCACTTGTTCAAAGTTAAGGTCGCAAAACTTGCACAAAGTTTTCTAACTTTCATATTGAATCTGTCTGAGGTTACAGTACAAGTTTTCAGTACAAATAAATCCCACAAAACAGAGCAAGCGTCATAACAAACAAACAAACTAAAGAAAAAAATTTTTTTAAACTTCAGCAATTATTAAACAACTCGCCTTTAACATAAACACCACCTGTCCTTTTAAGCATCAACGCTTTTCACCCATGCACCAAATCTCAAGAAACTTCACCTAAAAATCAACAAATACCGATTGTGGAAGTGGGTGTGACTTTACCTACAAACCAATTTCAGCAAAATAAACACAGTACAACCGAGTCCTGATAATCAAGAAAGTTACACACATGTTTGACACTCCTTTTAACTAAACAAACTTTCTTGTGCCGCTAAAAAGACTGTGGAAGTTGTTCAAATTACGTAACTGTTAACATATATACTTTTCAGATGCTAATACTGTAATACTGTACATAAATTTAAATCTTTTTGGTACATTTCCAAGCAGAAGATACTAAAATACCAACAAAAAATCTGGTTTGCTTTAACAGACATTACTGATAAAAATAGCCGCCATTTTTGATGTACTGCACAACCAAACAGCTATTCACTCCCACGTTAACCCCCCTTTTCGTTTTCCATCCCCGTCCCATCTTATCCCATCCCACCGCCTCCTCCATTGCATTGCATTCATCAGCAGTGCAATCTGACCTCCATCTCCATTCCATGTAAACGCAGCTCTTTAGCTTTGCACCTGCTGTTGTTATTACTATTACTGAGCCACAGGAGGGAGTGGGTGTGGGTGGTAGAGAGAAAGAAACAACTCCAGGCAAAAGCAGGTATGTCGGTGGGTGGAGGTCGACACCCTCTACATTTTTAAACAGCAAGTATGTCTACAGTACATGTCTTTAATCTCTCCCCCCACCACTACCACCTTCGTCTTTTTCCAACCTGCAGATATAGTTCAACTCAATGACGTCAGGATATTACATCATCAAATAACAACTCGATTCTCATGATTAACCAGCTATTTTACATTAGTCATAATTTCATAAACCCTTTAAGTCCGCAGATATGAACATAAGCATGATAAGATTACAGGTCTTTACATTTATAATAACTTAATTGGCTGTTTAATATCGCAATTAAATAACTCACTGGGTATTGCGGTTAAAGAGTCCTTCAGGTTACTCATCCATATCTTCCTGTCAATTCAATTTGTCAAGGGGAACTTCAACAGACTAATTTTGCAGTACTAAAAAAAAGAAACGAGACTGAATCCTATCAGTTCCAATTGCGATTTTTCCCGTTACTTTTTACATTAAAGAAAAAAGTGTTTTAACTTTAACTTTTAACATTTCTAGACACAGTACCTTAATGTATGTAACATAATTTCCTAAAATATCCTCATTAATTTACATAAACTACTCGTCATTTCAAAAAAAAATAACTAAAACCAAGATTTAAGAGCTCTAAAAAAAATTGCCATTAGCTAAGAAATAATCTTGTCATTTATTACTTGCTGCATAATGAATAACCAAAAATCAAACCGGTACCGGTATTTTTTTAGCTACATCAATCTTGAATGCTCATTGGGAATGACACCCATTGTAACATCATCACATACTGTGTATATACAGTTCAAAAGTAAATTATACGGCAGGTGATGTTTCAGCCTGGGAAATCACATCTTGCCCTTCCCAAAACCCCGTAATAATCATAATAAAAATTTCTCCCTCAAGTTATTTTACCCAATTATAATAAAATATCCACAACGTTTTCCATTATTATTGTGTGTTACATCGACGACGAAGATGACGTCCAACAGCAAAATCCAACTGCTTTATTTAAAGTACGAAAAAAAAAATAAATAATAATAACAATAATAAAAACCTGTTATTTGGGAAAACAAAAAATGCAGACGACGCATTGTAGAAGATTGCAATGGAAACGAAGCGAAACGAATTTAACTTTCATTTATATGTAGAGGGCGCTTTTGAAAGTGAATTAAATGTTAAGCTGAGGCATTTTAGAAAATAAGCGAAGAGGGAATTAGAAATGGGAGGGATAGGAATGATGGTGGAGAATCAGAGGGAATTTGAGTTCAGGGATTTAGGAGGAAAAGTAGGAGGAGTGAGAGATTTATGACTACTCTTCATTCTGTGTATTGTATATCTATCTCAGTGCGCTCGACGTGGACCTTTTGCACTGTGAAGCCCTATAAACGCGCATCACCAGGGGCCTGAAGGGTGGAAAAAAGATAAAAGCATTGTTACACTATACATAGTCACATGTAAACAAATCAGCTGTTTTAAATAAAAATAAACAGCCCTTGAAAATAATAACAATAACAGAAATTCGCTCGAATTTACTGTGTATCTGTTTACAACACACGATTTAATATCGTAGAAATGAATAAACCCGTGAAATTCGTTAAAATAACGAATCAATTTTGCATACTGTGTTTGGTTATACGAAAATATATTTACGATAAACCATAAAAAGCATATGAAAGATATTCGGGGAAAGTACAGTGTATTTTTTTTGAGAAAATCGCGACTATAATCCGTGTCATACACTACAGTCGTCAAAATCGCCACGAATATGTACGAGTTGACAACAAATATTCCAAAATGCATCACGACGAATGTTCAAAAGTGCATGTCAATAACAATAATAACAGCAACTTGAACATCCATCAACAAGTACAGAACTAGGAATATTGAATATGACCACAGCACAAGATTTGTTGAATTCTTATGGAAAACATCAGCATAAAAGTCTTTGACATTTGTCACCAACAACCAAATATCAAACTTGGCAAGTCTCCCATAACTCAAGAATATGCAAAAACTTCAACAACAACAAAATAGATAAATAACCAGAAGAAGTAGAAAAAAGTTTTATATATTTTTTTCTTCATATTCTTATTTAGTCCTACTGACATTGCACATTTTACATTTCAATAATACAGTTCATAGATAAACACTTAGTTGTACAATGATTCCCCAAGTTGACTCATGACATTTTCTAGTTAACTCTTCTCTGGACAACATTTTGACATAAGACAAACGAAAAAGATGAGTCTATTGGTGAGTAAATAGCTAAATTTAATACAAGTGAGTATTAAAAACACAATTAAATGCTCCCAAATGACTATCAAATGTATTATACAGCTTAGAAACTTTCAAATAAATTTTAAGTACTGAAATATTTTACTAACAGATTTCAATGGCTAATTTGTCTTTTGTCTCCTAGAACTTATAAGAAATCTTATTTTAAGTTGTTCAAAAATTAATCAAACATTTTTTAACATTTAAACATTAATACAATTTAATTTATTATTTTTATAGACAGAAATCATATGGATAATTTAACCTAAATTGTCATTGATAATTTTGCTGAAAATGTTTCAAAAAGTCACTAAATGTCATTGATACTTAACATTAACTTTTGTCTTTTTCAATTGACTAAAATGTGAGTATTTACTGTTGTTTATGTATATTCAATAGCTTTTATGCCTGTTTTATCATGTTTTAGTTATACAATAAGTTTCTAAATGCAAAATCTGGTCTCAGCTGGCTATTGAACAAGCTCATGTTAAAAAATTTACTTTAAGTTAAAATATTTCTAACATTTTGTAAACTACCACTTAGTTACTGTGATTAGACTTTAATAAAAAAAAAATAGAAAAACTAAGAAAAAAAATGGTCTAAGTTGTCACAAGAGTCCAACAAACTTATGTAATCAGTATAAAGGTTAAAAAGCTGTAGTCATTTGATCAATTTGCATGATTTTAGTCACCAACATTCCCCTTTGACAATCTTGAAGGCCATCATATCTACAGTAAGTTATGATGCAACTATCAAAAATTAAATTATACTCACTTATTAGATCAGTTAAAGAGTCTATGAAGAGCCATGTATTTCAAACGCCATCTAAAATACAAGACGCTTTATAAGACTCTTAACTGATCGGTTATGTGGGATTGAGTATAACGAAGATTTGTTATCAAATGAGCTATATATAGTTTGATGTAATCCCTTCCATCAGTTTAATTTGAATTTTAATAACTTTTCAAAGTATCTAATTTATTTACAGCCAATATCGTGGAAAAGTCTTTTATAAAATTAAATTTGTCTTTAAAAATAGTGCAATTGATATCTTTTACAAGTTAATGATTACTTACTGTAGCTTAAGAAGAAATTCATTTTTTAAAGTAATCATTTTTGTTGGATTTCTCAGAACTGTAAATATGCACTATACATAATGAATTTCCTAATTATGAAACGATGTAATTGCAAAAATCTTATTAGCTTCATTAAAACAGCAATTAGCTATAAAAAAATGACATAAAACGTAATGTTTAGCCAGAACAATAAATATACAGCACAGTAATTCAAAGCTACTGAAGCGTTTTAGCATCCACTTTTCAATACGTTTAATTAAAATAAAACCACTTAGATTTCAAAATGGCAGTCATTTCACAAACTGTCTCTTAACATAACACTACAATCTATATTTCAATTATCAAAAACCCTTTTTAAAAAATAAAAAACAAAAAAGGAAATACAATTCGTACTGTAATTGACCGACAAAAAAGACAAACACAGCCACCAATTTGTTCAGATGATGTGAGAGCATCCATGACAAGTGAGTTGAAATAAAAAAAACAAGAAAAAGAAGAAACAAATGCTGAACACAAAACAATAAGAAAAAAAAAGTGTTCATGCATTATTTTTTTCATTTCGCCTAGAAAAGCATTTTTCTTTCATCTTTTCTTAAAAAAAATTGTCGGCGGATCAAAAGAAACAAAATGGCGAGAGAAGATGTCACAACTCCATCAGCTTTTCACACTTATATTGTAAATCCAACACACAGTTCCATTATATTCAGTGCGAAGGAGCCTCACATACACACACAAGCAAGTAAGCGCCCTTGAACACATTGCTTTTCCCTTACAATAATAATAATACTAAAAAGAAAAAAACGTTTACTAATTGCGTCGATACTTGATTCCTCTACGCATGCGCAATGACAGCATCCAGAATCCAAACATCTTTCAAACGTCTCAAAAATATTTTCAGCATCAAACGTGTACACACAAAAGAAACCGATCAATTTCGGGAGCTTAACAATCAAATTCTCAAAATTCCTTTTACATGAATATAATTTAGCAACGAAAAACCCGATAACCAAAATCTCTTTTTTTTTTTATAAATATTAATAATATAATCGATTTCTTGTGCAAATTTAGAGGCAAAAACATCGTCTAATTCAATTCCAACTGCATTGTAAATCAATTAGCCAATTTGTTTATTCGTAATGCAAAACTTAAAAAAACTTTATAAACATTTTTTTTTTTTTTTGAGTAACAAATCAAATATGTAAATAAATTCTAGATGAGATCTAAAAATTACTTATTTATTATTACAGTATAATGTTCCCATAATTTCACCTCTAAAAAAATGAAAAGAATTTATATTTAAAAATGTTATTGCAAAAATGTCTGAAATCGTTTTGCGTCGTTACACGCTTACAATATACTGCAAAATACCCTATGTTAAACCCAATAATGTTTTCCCTTTTATTCAAAATCGATATTCAGTATCCAACGTGATTGAAGCTCCATAATATTATATCAAAAAGATAATGGATTTAAATCCTTTTACAATATCATACATAATTAAAAGTATATTCCTGCGTTAAATTGCATTAATGACACGTAATCCCAAAAACAAAACAACAACATCCATCACTATTGGCTACAACAATGGTTCCCAACCTTTTCTAAATTCAATTATTATAAAATATGTTTTTTATCACTTCATTATTAACATGAAATAATAATTTCAAAACAAAATTCACTTTTTATGACATTTTCAGGATAGAAAATAGTTAAACTCATAATTTTTTTCTTTTCTTTTGTAATGAAAATCCAATAAGTTTAATGGGAAAGTTAAGTCTGGTGTTTTTCTTTAACATTTTCTTCTAAATCTCACATTTAGGAAGCTAAAACACTAATTTAGGAAGCTAAAACACTAATTTAGGAAGCTAAAACACACATTTAGGAAGCTAAATCACACATTTGGGATGCTAAATCACATTTAGGAAGCTAAAACACGCATTTAGGAAGCTAAATCACACATTTTCCTTTTTTTTTTTGTTGATATTTCAGGATGTTTTTGTTGAATAAATATCAAAAATTTATCCAGACTCATTTCAAAGTTCCATATAAAGAAACTATAATGTACTGTAGTTCCTTTAACTCTCATTTGTCGTGGAGCCCCAGTTGGGAACCACTGGTGACTCCATTCATTTGAAAAGAAAAACACTCATGATTGGATATACTATAGCGTCAAATCGAAACAGCCATTTTATACAAGATAAACTGTCGTTTTATTGGTCAGATGGTCACTTTTCCTGCCATTTAGCAGACAAAAACTCAATTTTATCTAAAACGTTCGTCCTCTAACACTACATCCGGGATGAACTTCCTGTCCATTATTGCGCCTTAGCATCGTCAACGTCAAGCAGCTGAAAACCGCAACGATTTGCAGTCGTCAAAAACAATTCGCAAAACTGAGTAATATCCGTCTGTATAATAACAATAATTTACATCTTTAAAAAGACAGATAAGCTTTGAAAACAATAATATTGGTACAAGTCCAAAGAAGAAAACAAAGCAAACAACAAGTCGCAATTTTTACAATCACAAAGCAATTAATCACAAAGCAAACGACCCAGCAAAATATTTTAAAAATTTTTAAAGCATTTTTTTTAAAGAGCAAAATGCTTAAAGAGGAATTCGCGTGCATTAGTTCCCATTCATTACGCACATAAACGCTGGGACAACAAAATACGAGCTTTAAGCAAAGCAAAACACAGTTCAAGAGGTTTCACACGTTAAACAAAGTCCATCAATTTCGTTGGTGCTGAAAGGGTTGTGTAGTGCACAGGGTTGTTATGTTTCAGGAGGCATTTCAATCCTCCCAGAAAAACATAAAAAGCCAAAAAACATTACATTCAACAAGCCCACTATGTGCAAGTACAACAAAAATATAGTAAACTTTTACACGCTATTCACGCATGCGCAATAATTCTTCATAAAGTCAAACACTCTTAGGTATTTTTGGAAGGAAAGAGGGAGGGGGCATGTCCCTCCCAATTCCATCACTATCACATCAACTCCCTTTTCCTCTTCCAAACCGTTTTATTTCCCATACTAAAAGCCATTCCATATTACTAAACAAATACGGCTAACAGGCCCGGATTTCAAAGTGCGGGGCCCAAAAACACACAGAAAAACCCTCTTCACAGAAAAAGACTAAGTAAGACACTAAAAAACATTTCGTGTTACACGGGTTCCTCTGTATTTGAAAGCCATCCAAGACTGTTTATGGAAGTACCTGAACCTTGTGATCACCCTGTACTATTATTTACAGAAAAATCTTATTTATACTGTATGTGAATGGGGCCAGTTTAATGAATACTGTATGTTCTCAGTCCAAGACTCGGCCTTTAAGCAAAAAAAAAAAATACTTTCTCGATCATTTCCGGTCACTTTTAAGGCATTTTAGTCGAAATTCAGATGTAACGATGTAATCCTGTCAACCACGTGACAACTCCCTTTCACTGTGACGTCTAGAAGAGTAAATTATGGGTGAGACTGAGGAGGGGGTGAGGTGGGGTAAAGAGGAGAGGAGAGGGGAGGTTAGTGGGTGATGAAATAACATTAGGAAGAGCGAAAACGAAAACTAGAGAGAGCACTTTTCCAATCATCAATTATTCAAGCGTAACGTTGACGCTATAGCCAAACCCCCTCCCACTTTAACCATTCCACTCATACATACAGTATACCCTTCTTTTTCTTTTCTATCTTTACACACTTTCAACCCTTACAAAGATTTAGATCATACTCTTTCCCACCCACCCAACCAACCAACCACTCCCCATCTTAACCTCCATCCGTAAAACACATTCAATATCTTTTTATTCCTTTACAAATACTAAAGAAACAAAAATAATAGGTCATATTGAATAACGTAAACGCAGCGCAATACAAATATGGTCTTAGTCGTAATGTCCAGTCGTTACACAGACAGCGTTTTATAGATTTAGCAACAAAACAGTCTCATCTATTCAACTGTCAGTGTGCAAAGCAAGTTCATCAACATCTAATTAAGTTAAACAAAGATTAAAATGACAATGTATGCTAATAAAAGTGAAGAAGTAAAACTTAACGATTAAGAAAGTTGTGCAACAGCAGTATTGTTTTAATAGAAAGACATAAAAATACTGTAATATGCTCTTTCAGTCATGTGATTCAGTCTCGTGTCATTGTCATCAACTCAAAAAGATTGTTGTAATTAGATATCAAGTACTACAGTAAAAGACGGTCATTAAAATTTAGAGAAATATTTTTAAAAGTCTTTTCGTTAAAGCTAAGATATTTTACTGACCTCATTATAATTTTAATAGATTAGATTACAAATGTCTTTTTTGATGTTGTTATAAAAATCAATGACAAATGTTAAATTACATTTAAAATTCGGCAAAAAAAAAAAAAAATTAGCAAGCAAAGTCATTGTCATTTTAAAAATTGCAACAAAATCTCTTAAAATTATATTAAAATGATAGAAACTATACCGTGGAATCCGTTTAACACGAAATAAAAACTCGGTTAACACAAAATAACATTGCAATTTCGCTAAGAAAAATAATTTTAGCCAAGAAAAACATTGTTTTGATCAAAAATGATTAAAAAATGAAAAAAAAAATCAAAATTTTTATAAAATGAAGTAAAAAATATATATTTTTGTTTGTTTTTATTAAAAAAAAATTAAAATTGCATTGCTTTTTCTTAAATGCAACTTTGCAAAAACAAAATGCATAATATTTTGAAATACAAATATTATGTCATTTTGCTGATTACATTTTTGATTTTTGCATGTTTTGTTTAACACAAAAAAATACTTCGGTTCCGACGATTTCGTGTTAAATGGATTTCACTGTACTTAAAATTACCACAAAATTATAGTAAAAACTCAATCGTGTGCTTAAAAACTATATATCCATGATGAATTACTATTTTGGGTGGTACCAAACCAAAAGTAAACATTCCTAAGTTATCTTCCTGCAAGTTCCTCCCCCAAAAACACAGAATAAAATGAGTAATAATACAATAATAAAAAATTTAAATATTTCCATATTCATTTTAATATTTGATACAAGAAGTTGAAATGTTATAAATGGAAAAATATTAAATTTAGATCTTGGTAGGTATTTGATGTCTATTTTTTTGCCATGCTATTTTCGTCTGCTCCCTTTTATTCTTCCAAAATTCTCCACCCACAATGAATGAAAGGGTTGAGTTGAGTGCCATACCCCAGTATACTGTGTACTGTATGTGTATATGTGTGTTATGTGTAGCGATGAGTAAAAATTCAAAGCACGTAAATTCAAATGTGTTTGGGTGATGAAAATGAGGCGAACAATTCACTTCTCCATTTCACACTCAACTTTCAAACATTCAATTATTTATTCCGCATGCGCACAAGCGCCTGTAGCACGTGTGACGTGACACAATATGTAATTGAATTCCTTCTATCGTCAGCATCAGCCATTTTGTACTCGGCTCAAAAACACTTTATGATTATATTTTTATAAACTATATCATTACATTACACTACTACTTTAACAAACAATGAAAAAATACTCAATCTACAGTAGTTAATCGACCAAATAAACTACTTGACGTTAACTACAACTAACTTCTTAAAAAAAAAACAATGTACAGTCTTTCACATCATAAAGTTCCATCAATTTTAAGTTATACAAGCTTAATCCTACGTAGAGAATGATTTGATTGAGTGTTAATCAATAAAATCAACAAAAATCTGAATTCGCATTTCAATTTGTATACTAAAAACATTTCGCCTTTGTTAATCGGTTTTGTCTATTTTTGCCAATAGTACACAAGGTTTTCCTACGTTTGTAGATCAATAATTGACACTGTATAAAACAGTGGTTCCCAAAAGTTTTTTTGTCACTTTGTTATTACAATAGAATAGGAATAATCTCAAAACAATATTCAATTTTTATGCCATTTTCAGAATAGAAAATCACTAAGCTAAATCACACATTTAGGAAGTTGAATCACACATTTAGGAAGCTAAATCACACATTTAGGAAACTAAATCACACATTTAGGAAGCTAAATCACACATTTAGGAAGCTAAATCACACATTTAGGAAGCTAAATCACACATTTAGAAACCTAAATTCTAGTAAAAAAAACCTAAATCCTAGTAAAAAAAAAACCTAAATCCTAGTAAAAAAAACCTAAATCCTAGTAAAAAAAAAAACCTAAATTCTAGTAAAAAAAACCTAAATCCTAGTAAAAAAAAACCTAAATCCTAGTAAAAAAACCTAAATCCTAGTAAAAAAAACCTACATTCTAGTAAAAAAAAAACCTAAATTCTAGTAAAAAAAAAACCTAAATTCTAGTAAAAAAAAAAACCTAAATTCTAGTAAAAAAAAAAACCTAAATTTTAACTGTAACTCTTTCAGACCACTGACATAAAACTTTAAAAAGTAATATCCTGATAGTTATAAAATATAAACACCCCTTTGTAGCAAACTTTCCACTATATTTTACAATTCCACCCTTGCGTTTTGACATTTTCCTTAATCTAAACTGGCAACAATTCTGAACGTACAGTATAATATTGTAAACAAAAATTACGCCACTTTTTTTTCTCTCTCCGCCTATTATGGATCCTTAGAGCCGATTAAAGCGTAGTAATAAACATAATCCTGATATAAATTTGTATAAATATTTTCAAACTGTCGACCTCAACATCTCGTATTAAGTGGCGCCATCCATCTCTTTTCAGTCTCCTTTGAAGATTTTAGTAAATTACCCTCGTCGATTGGCGCATATACAAATTAACAAGTTGGCCGCGTCAGAGAGGATGAAAATAATAAAAATGTTAAAAAGAGGGGTGGGATAAAGAGTAGGGGAGATATTTTATATAAAGTACATGTAAAGGGGGGGGAGGGGAAAGGGATAGGAAACAGTGGAGATCTATTTGCGAGTATTAAATTTTTATTACCCGCAATCCCATGGTTGCTCTCTCTCATTCACTCACTCCATTCTTTCTTTCATCCGCTATGCAATTCTTCCACCTCATTTACATGGAAATAGTCCTTAGCAAAATCCAATTATCAGCATATTATATTATTATCTACACCTTTTCACTAACACTCATATACACAGTGTACACTGCCCTTTAACCTCATCCACTGAATCTTGTCTGGAAACTTGCATTCACAAGAAAACAAAACTCGGTAATGAGCCCCCTCAACGTTTCATCTTCTTAAGTTTAATTAAACGACAAAGCACTTGAAAAACCCAAACACCAAAAGTCTTGACATATCGCTAAACTTAAACAATTCAACGTTAAAGTCTAAACAACAAAAAAAAAAGTTCAAACATCACTTAAAATACTAAATTGACCTCAAGTTGATAAGTTGCAGGCAGAGTAATAAATTAGCCTTTTTACAGGATACTAAAAATAACAAACAATACATTAAATAAGGTTGCTTTTAACTTGTCTAGGACTCTTAAAGAAACTTTGTGCAATTTTCAGAGTGATTTTCTGAGAAAGAACCACGTTTTTGACATGAGAGAGAAAGAAATGAGACAAATCTTCATTGGAACTAATGATAATTAGTCTCGTTTCTTTATTGTCCTTGTAAAATACAATGTCAAAATTTATAAAATCTAGCCTAGTATGACTATTATAAGTTATTTATAGTAAAAGATCAAATTTCTAAATCAGCATCAAAGTGCATGACGTTATATAATCAAATTTTGCCATGAAAAAAAAAAAAAAAGAAACGAGATAAATCTTCATTGGAACTAATGACATTTAGTCTCATTTCTTTATTACCACTGCAAAATGAGATGTTACAGCTTAGAAAATCTCCTTGAATGTCGTCATAATATGACTATTACCAGTTATTTATAGTAAAAGATAATATTACTAAAGTCCATAACAATATAGTATTTCTATGAAATGTCTTCCAAGAAAAGTACAAGAAAAAACGAAGACTTATTTGACATATTGCTTGAAAATGATATTTATGATGCATTACAAGTCTCAAGCCCAATTTAATCAACGTTAATTTAAAATTCTAATAAGTTCAAAAGTGCTTTTGATTAAGTTAATTTCTAAAGAAGAAGAATTTAGTAGATTGCGTTGAAAGTGTACTGTGTATATGCCACTTTAATATATAAAGTAGCCAGAGCAGACCATCTTCATTTAATATCTAATCCCGCCTACTTAGATTTCTCTCTATAATAAACTCGTATAATAAACCCGATAGCTGCATCGTTTCTCGCTCAACTCAATGTCGTCATTAGGTTAGCCAAACTGACCTCATGTGACCCTGTACAAACGACAAATTCAACCTCAACTTCCCATATTAATTATCGTTCCTGGCTTTTCGATGCTCATTACGCCGTCAGCGCCACGCAGCGTCGATAACAAAACCCAAACCCAATTTCATTATTTCACATCACATTGCATCGCATCTTTTCTCCCAAATGAGTGTGTGCAAAAGCAACATCGTCAACAAAAATATTTCTCCCCCTAAAATTCAATTTTCAAAACTGCCTTTTACAACAACGTACGCCCTCAAGTGGCCACTTTTACGAGAAAGCGTTAAAACTTCACAGCTGAAAACATAAACCAGCAACAATCAGTCGGCAAAACGTCTTGATTAAACACGAGACACCAGCAAAAATTACACATTATTCAATTATACACGACCTTTGTTCACACAAAGTAAAGTAACATACTCGTTTTGCGCCATAAAACCTCCAAAAAATAAACCAATTAACCATTCAAAACTAAATAACATTTCAATTACGTCAGCCAGAAGATGCAAAGAAAGGCCAATTATTTCAGTCAGTTTCAGAAGAGTCGATCAACTTTTGCAAACCATTTTTCATGACAATATAATCTCAATAATTAACGTATCAAAATCAAATGCAAACTTAAAACCATGATAACGTCAACTAAATTACGCTGAGACGTAATTCTCAAAAATGTACAACTAATTAAGCGACTTTTTCAAAGCTCTTTCTGCTTTACGGCTTCAGAAATACATAAAAGCGCGCTTGCGCATAAGAGTCGTTTAAAATTTTCATTCCGGTCATGTTCATAAAAGTAAAAGCAACATTTTGGCCGGCCTTTTGTTTTATTCAAAACGTTAACCGGCCAACATACATAAATAACAACAACAGCGCTTTATCACGCTGGTCAAATTGATGGCCGCCATACTGTATGATTTCCGTTTAGATTGTGAAAACATGGCTGGGTGTAATTTCATGTCAAAGTAAAACGTTGAGACAGACACATGCCAATTTCAAATAAAAATCTTTAAAAGGAAGAAAAAAAAAATAAGAAAATAAAAGAAAAAAAATTACGCCCTCCTTCGACGTTAAAACTCGTTTTTTTAACCTAAATAAGAAAAAAATGGCGGTCTGCTATATAAAAGAGCAGACGACGTATATAAAACGCTCCATTTACAACATAGAAATAGAAAAGAAATTCTGTCGTTGTTTCCTCATCGATTTCCGTTTCACATAAAGAAACAGTATTTTTTTTATTATTAAAACTCAAGTCAAAAAAATAAAAGCACATACAATTGCATAGTGAAACGCTGGCTTAAGTCGAAAAAATAGGCGTGGCTTAAATATGACTGGTGGGTGGGAATATAAATGGCATTAACGACATGATGTTCATCGTCCTATCTTTCTTTTTTAATATTATTACCATTATTACTACAACTTTTATTATTAATACCATCCACATAGAGATGTGATGAATTGGCAGGCTCTTTTTTTCTCCCCCATCATTTTATTACAAAACATAATCTCCCTGCTTCTTCAGTACAGTACTTGTGTGCTCGTATTTCCAAAAGCACCATTACAACATTACACAACTCGAATTACCCCTTTTTTTTATTTAATCATTGTATTGGATGCCAACAACAACTTCTTTTTCATCAACAATGGCCTAATTACTCAACGAGTCTACTGCTATCAATTGCTTATTAACAAAATAAATGACTTATTTTGATATACAAACGCCATACAAATGCAAATAAACGACAAACATTGGTGGTGATGGTGGTGGCACCGCCTCGCCTCAATCGACAACCTAAAAACTCAAACAACAAAAAATTTAAACCTTAACTATCTTTAAGTTATTCCCATGCTAATCTCTCAAACTCAAGTGCTTCATCAACAAAATCTGCATTGAAATTGGATGAATAGGACCCATTCAACCCCAAATTAATTGATTAAGTGTAAATTGGAGGAGAAGAATTACAACACAGGCACCAAATAAGGTGACAACCTGTATTTATTCTAATTAAAATTTTAATTACCACTTAATAAAAAGTTATTTCCTTGCTTCTACCACAACAACAGGCCAATCAATTAAACTATTAAGCAATTGGTACCTGTGACAGCCAACGATTCATTTTACAAAGCCAAGTGGAAAAGCCATTTAAAAAATAAGTCCATTTTATACTGAACGTCCATAAACAAAATAAAAAAACAATTGAAAAAAATATAATAAATTGTGTATACAATAGGAACTACAACCGAAATGACATCAACAAGCAAGGTCAGGTAAATTACCAAGCCAAACTTAAATTTTAGCACTGTGCCAAAAAACAAATACACATGAAAAAGTTTATTCATGCAATAAAATTACACAGACATTATAATTTATTATTCAATCATATACAGTACAAGGTGATGATAACTTCATAATCATATGCTATGTGTTTTTTTATGTTCAATTGCCACCAAGGAACATGTAAAGTGAAAATTGTTAAACATAAAACTGAAGAATCGAAATATTTCTTCGTGTTAAACGATGCATACAAAAAAACACACTTAAGAGTACATCATATTTGAATCACTGTTTACATTTCAAAAGATTTTATCTACATTTTATATGCATTTTAAGAAAAACCAATTGAAAAACAAACAGAAATTAAAATGCCAATAAAGAAACGAGACTAATTCTCATCAGTTACAATGGAGTTTTGTCTCGTTTCTTTCTTGGTAAACAAAAATCTTTCAGAAAAGCAAAATCTTTTCGTGTTAAGCAATTTTTGTTCGTGTTAAAAGAAAAAAATGCATAGTGGTTTTTTCTGAACTCCATATTAATTTTGTGTTAACCAACTTTTCATGATAAGCAATTTCGCTTTAAAAGGTTTTCACTGTATATGTTAAGCAATGCTGTATTTACTTACGTTTCTTTATTCCCTGCAAGATTAAGTGTACGTATCCACATATCTTATGTTCACCCTGTAACTTTAGTTACACGTTATGCAGGTATGATAATAACAAATGACATTTCAAACTTAAAAAACCTAAAAAAAAAATGAGTAATCTAAAAAATCGCAAAAGTTTGAATAAGAGATGAGTAAAATTAACCAACAACAAAAAACCACAAATAATTATGCGATTTAAACAGGCAGATGAGTTTGGCCTCAAGTTTATCAACATAATAAACTAATGTAAATATTTATTCACCTTCAAAAATCCGTCATTAAATTGGCGTTGATTTCTGACGTGTCAGTGCTAAGCTGTCTAAACAAAGTGTCTATTCAGGTCATTATAGGAGTTGTTACTTCATCCGAGTACATTACATTATCTACAAACTTTTGTTACTTTTATTCAATGAAAAAAAAAATTTAAATGAACACACTCCAGATAACACCATGTTAATATTCAGTCTCTATACGTTTTTTTTTTTTTTAAAATTCAGTGTCAGCACAAAAAAGCAAAAAAAAACTTCCAAGTGGCGCCAATTTCTAAAGTTCGTCTGGTTGTGACGCTTTTGTAAATGCATGCGTGACGTTTTTCAATCAACTCTATGCAAATCGACTGCTTGTATAATGGCGAAATTGCGCTGCGTGAAAAACGTCATTGGGCATTAAGCAGCGTTAACATTTACAAACTTAAATGTGCTGTTCAATGTTCATTGACTTCAATAGAAACGCTTTCAATTACCTAAGCAGCAAAAAAATATAAAAAAAAATAAACGAAATTTTTTTACAGCTGATTTTTTTAAAGTAGAGCATTTTTGCTTCTATCGTTTTTACTCTGCTTGGCAGACAGAATTGGCGGTTTAATAGAAAGTGTTTAAAAATTAATGTGGGAAGTTTCTCAAACAGGAAGTTGCCACTCATCTTTATATCCTGAATTAATTACTAAATAGTCCTTCAAAGATAAAATAATGAAAGAAGAGAAAAAACTGTATTTTCAGTTTTGTAAATGACATAACAGTTTACATACATCATTTACGATAGCAATGAACCTTTTCTCTCTCTCGTCTTCAAAGAGTTTTAATATTTTCCCCCATTTTGATGAGAAAAAAATCGTTTTAATTATAAACAGAGAAAACATTCACTTCAATTTACTGTATGTCAACTGACATAATTTTATTTCATTAAGCAATAGAAATTTATGCAGCTAAATAATTATCCTGTCCAATTAAATAATCACTAAATAAATTACCAAATTAATACCACAGATTATAAAAATGGACTTGCAGAATGATGAAACTGGATTTATACTTTTTTAACGTATAAAATATAATTTAAATTAAAATATCAATTAAAACACTTCATTTCAATGCTAATCATAAACGAAAAGCGTTATAATGGCCACTGCAAAACTACAGGGTGATCATAAGATGTGTTTTAATAAAATTTCAATATAATGTATACTATTAGCTTATTCAAAAAACATCCCAACTACATTATAATACCAACTAAATAAAGAAACAAATCGTTATTGAAGTTAATGTAGCTAAATCTCACCATTTTTTAAAAAAAATAAAGAAATGAGACAAATATGCATTTGAACCAATACAAATTTGTCTCATTTCTTAATTGCTGAAAAGTGAAGTTGCAAATTTTCTTATGTACTTGCCATCAGAGCATAAACTAGTATTGAAATTAACATAAAATATTGAAAATCTAAATATCGAAATGCTAAAATGTCCAATATTGAAAGTTTTCAGCTCTTATGATCACCCTGTAAATTTGACATCAAATTTCATTTGCAGTTTATAACTAAATTGAGTGCCAGAGGTGTCTATTTACATTTTGATAGATTAAATATTGTATGTCCCTACATTAAAATTTATTAAAAATCTTTTCCCCCAGATCAATGAACATATCAGAGCTAAAAACTCCTCATCTGAATTAAACTCAAACACTGTCCATCATTCAATAACACAGCATAAGTTATGAACCATGAATAAGTGAAAAAGACCTTCACAAGAAGTTCCCATGTATTCGCCGCTTTAATTTTAGTACTGTAGGGCCTCTGAATGCAATATAAATTACATTTTTCAGTTCATCTATTGCCACCGCAATAAAACGTAATGTACTGTGTGATGTAGATAAACCGCAAAAGTCAATAGAAATTATATAGTATATAGTTTGCTTGTAAAATGCAGTAAGTTTAGTCATCTGATATGCATATATAGTTTACATCACAGTGTGTAATATCCAATCCACAGTGTCAAGAAGAAATCCGCCTTCAAAGAAAAAAAAAAGAAAAAAAAGGTAAGGAAAGGGGGGGGGTCTTGAAATGATAAATATTTAGTACGTGTAGATTTGAAAACAACTTATTTGCCTATTGAAAGTAGGTCGCAAAAACCCCCCAAAAAAAATAAAAAACTAAAAAAAAAAAGTTGCACTACCGGAAATGTGTACATGTGCACACTTTTTTGCACATTTGGGAGTAAGTGGGTGGATGGGGAGTGGAGGGGGGGGAATAAAAAAAAATTCATTCATACAAGAACATGGTACTTTTAGTGGGCGTGTCTTCTTTTAAGAGTGTTAAAAATGACGTAGGAGTGGGAGTTTATCGACCTTTTATGTTTACTTGTTGTGTTTACAAAATAAAGAGCATTGTTTGTACGTGTGTGTGTGTGTGTGTATCTCTGTACTTGTGAGGGGGCGCTGGCGTCGTCGTTTAAACTCTTGCTTAGTCAACATCTTATTACCCATTCGTTTTTTATTTACCCTCAACTTCTGCACCAAAAATAAAGTAGTATAATTTATAAAAAGCTTATTCTTCCTCTACTATTGTTTAAAATTTGCTGTTCTGTTTAGTGTGGGAGATGAAAATAGAAGAAATCGATATATAACCCCCCCTACTTCTTCATCTCATCCCCTTCCACCTCCTTAAACGATTTATTTCATTGGTGAAAACGTATCCCGCCAATTTTTCCTTACTGTTTCAAGACCTTAAATAGACCTTTAGGACCCATTAAGCGTATACCACACTCAAACGCCAAGTACAAAAAGCGTTTTACAAGACGTTTAAACGCTTATCATCTCAAAGAAACGCTACACAATTACGTTTCCTTTTGCTAAATTAAAGAAAGAGACACATTCACAATAACTGTATTTGTGGTTTTAAATATTAAAAACGTTTTTGATTGTCTTCTCAAGTTGCATACTTAACTAAGTACAGTTTTCAATTCAAGACTTTTATAGCTTTTAATGGATTCAATTTCAATAGTGCAAAAACTACAAACAAAATTGAGTCAATGAGTTGATTGAGAGAGGGAGAGAGAAATTGATGTGAAAGAGTCGCTCATATCAAAAGTAAATTAAAACCTCTTTAATTAATAATATCCAAAAGAAATTTGATCATTAAACAAACGTGTTTACTTTAGGAAATATAATGATGACGTCATCTTCTCATTGTGCAACTTTTGTCTCTCACTTAGTAACACGAGCCTGTGGGTCAAAGTCAGTTTAAGACGCTCCCTCCTCCCTCACATTTCTTCCCCTTATAATTTTCCTCTCTGTCTTTCTCTCAATCGCCCTGTTTAATGGCTCTTTTAATGGGTCGCAACAGCGTAATTCAAAACCAAAAGGATTTTTAAGGAAGAAAAAAAAAAAAGAAAACTTCCCCTGACAAAATGGCTGCCAAACCGCAAGATGTACGTCAACCTTTCAAATCACGTGACTGCAATTTGTCTCGTTTAAATGAGCGCCAAACAAATCTAACTTTACAGCAATTCCTCTCTCTTTTCGTTCAGTCAGTTGGATTAGATCAATGACGTCACCCAAACACCATTAAAAACGCACCCCTCGTTAATTAATTAATTAGACAAGATTGAAGCGCAGCCAATCAACGAATGACAAAGTTAATTGCAAGTAATTGACGCTAGTTGATTTCCGAGGTAACTTCACATTTTCAAACTTCTCAAGCAAAAAAAATTCAAAAAAAAAAATAACAGTTCAACGTCAAAATCTTTCTCAGTTCCCAAACCACAAGTTTTTCATATCAACTTTTTCTATAGCAAAAATCAATCTTAAACGGTTTGAAGTAGAGATTATTTATTTATTGATTGCCTCACTAATTAGTCCCATTGCTGACTGTTTCTCCAAATTCCTTGGAAGAAACTCCACCAGAGTTGCAAACAAGAGGAATTACTGTAGTTGCCATGTTGTTTTACCTAGGACACACAATTCGCTAGTAACAATTAACAGGGGAAACTTCCTTCATTATGTTACAGCTTCATTAATAATATCTACAGTACATAATTAATTAAAACTTCGTGACATTAATTCCATTATGTACATAAAATAACGGATGCATTCACATGTATAATATAAACTTGCAATGCAATACAAAACAACAAAATGTCAATCATTCCACCACCATCATCCATCCACTCAACGCCATTAACACTGTTTGTTTCGCTTAACAACTTCAGTGTTTCAAAATAATCAGCTTAATACTGTAGAAATTAAACATACTAGTAGAAATTATAATTTGGTTAACAATGCCCAAATGGTTCATTTTGAGTTTAGTCACATGAACCATTGGGAATTGAGTGATTGTCTAAATTGAAACAAACATTTTAGTAACAAAAATAAAGAAATGAGACAAATTGGCATTGAAACTAATGAGATTTAGTCTCGTTTCTTTTTTTAGAAAAATGCACTGCTACAATTTAGATAATTACTGTACTTGGTATAAAAATAATTATCCTTTCACATTTTTATCATTATAACCTGTGACTAAAAACAAAACCAGTAATGTAATAGCACCATTCGCTGGATGAAATGGTCATCGTTAAAAATAAACGCCCTAACCAGTGGTTCCCAACTGGTGCTCGTTAAAAGTAACTATTGGAGACTCTAGTTATAATAACTAGAACTCTGAATTGAGTCTGGATGAATTTTGGATATGTGGACTCAAGTTTTCTATGTTGACTAATAGAAAAACTAAAAAAAAGTGGAAAAATTAAGAAATTAATAAGAAAGAGAGTAGCAACGTCTTAACGTATAAGAAATATGTCAACAACACCAGGCACAACTTTCACATTAAACTTTTATGTATTTTGTTATGAAATTATTACTATTCAGTGTTAATAACAAAGAGACAAAAAATTTGTTTCGTTTTAATTGAAAAGGTTGGGAAACAATGCCCTAACAAAATAATGCAAGTGTATGAAACACATAGCAGTAGTTATAGCCCAAAATTCCAACCAAGATCACTATTTTTTTAAGCTTCATGATATACGAACTAATCATAGGAGTTAATCGATTTTTTTATTACTTATAACCAAGTCTCTCAAAAGAGTCCCAAATAGTGAGTAACCGTAGTCAGTAAAAAGACCAAATATCACAGTGCAAATTACAAGACATACATTTTTATGCTCATCCAATCGCCAAATATTGTTCTACCAATTGCCCAATCCATCGTCATCTTCAGCAATTATTACAAGGGCGTTTTTTTTTTCTATCTTCTTCATCTTTTTTTTTTTATATTTGCATTGCTGGACAAAAACGCCGGCAATTTCACAAGCAATAAAATAGCAAAAGAGTGCAAAAAAAGAAAGACCAACGTTGATTGTGACGTTGACGTTAACGCGCATGAGCAAATCTGTGTTCAAATTTCAGCATGCGAGTTGAATGGCTAATTTACATTGTGTATTTTTTCTTATCATTTGATTCGGCGCTGTCAAGAGCAAAAGAGTCACGTGATTTCAAATTCGGTTGTCCAACGATAATTGACGATCGATCAAACACTGTCACTCCTTCCTCCATCGAGTGCCACCCACAAAATAGCCAGGGCAAAAGTGCACGTTACTTTTGGTCACTCAATACGGCAAGCAATATGAATGACAGCTATATTTTCTTTCATCTATTACTTTATTATACACACCAAACCCAACTCTACAGTACAGTACTACGCGTGTGCTGTAATCCAAACAAAAAAAAAATACTATAATAATTTTCCATCATTCATACAGTACAATATCCAGTTCCACGCATTGACTAGTGTGAATATTGCTTTAACGAGCAAACATACAGATCAGATATCTGTTGTCAAAAGTTTTGCAGAAACGATGGCGCGACGACACACGCACAGCAACAATTGAGGTTAAAGGTTACTCAACCTTCTTTAACTTATCCACCTTCCCATCCACCAACCCACCCACTCACTCACCCATCTATAAAGAAACAAATCTGAACATTACATTAAGTAGTGCCATTATAAACAATGGTAAAAAGCCCATACAGTACAGCGTCGTCGTTGCACTGCATTTCCAGTTGCCATTGGTTAAGTTTCTTTAAACCCTTGACAACGCATACTTATCAGTAGAATGCAAGTAATAAAAAGAGATTAAATTCAGGAAGGGGCACTGCATACACACCCCACATACCCCACCTACCCCTCTGTCGTCTGCCCAGCCTCCCACGCTTCTCTGATTCCTACAAAAATATCAGTTGTACTTTAGCAAACAATGCCGATTTACTGTAACAAAATATACAGTACGCTCTAATGCGCGTGCGTAAACAAAGCAAATGTTTCAGTTTCCAAGGTTCAGTTAAAGTTTGCTTTTTTCACAGACATTTTTCATAAATAATTTAGAGCTTTTACTTATTGTTTTTTATTTTGCTGCTGTTAAATTTTAATATTCTGCAAAAAAAAAAACAATTTTTTTTAAGACATGCAACTTACACAAGTTCGTTCACATTCCTTTTCAATGTACGGTAATTCAATTGCTGTGACTACACTCTTATTCTCTTATTCAGACTCGCCTATCTTTAAGTTTACCTACAAAACCGTTTTAAAAATCTTTGTTTAAAGAAATATACTGCAATGCACTGCTCAAGACGCAAAGCAGCAAAAAATACCTCAAGACACAGACAGTATGATTGTAATTTCATGTTTAAGCACTTGTCTCAAAGGCAACATTAGTACAGAATAGCAATTAAAAATTTAAGTAAAAAACAGCGATTTTTTAAACTGAGCAACAGGCTAGTTAAAGAGCAAGTTAATCAGATTTAACCAATAAAAATGCAACAATACAAAACGATATCGATTATGAAATTAATTCAGTAGAATTTGCAATGTTAAATGCATAAAAATAGCCAAATTAGATGACTAAAAAGCCTAAAAAATTTAAAAATCAGAAAATAATTAATGTCCCATAGACATTTATGAAAAATATTTGAAAAATGTCGATACAAATCGATATTTTCAAAAACTCGATATTTTGAATTTCGATATATTTTAGTATTTCGATTTTTCAATTTAATATTTTTTATTTTGGTTCATGCCCTGATGTCAACTACAGTACATGATACAGAAATGAGACTAAATTCCATTCGTATAAGTATAAATTTGTCTCGTTTATTTTTCTGACAGTGATGAGACTGGGCTACATTAGTTTCAATAACAATTTGTCTTATTTCTTTATTCGTCTTAAAGTTACAGTAACGATTTTTCTCTTTACTTAGTTGATAAAATCAAACAGTTGAGAAGTTTTTCGATTAATCTAACAATGTACCATTAAATTCCAATACTGAAAATCGAGATATTGAAATTCAAGATGCAGTTTAATGTTTCATTATATTGGCCCTATTTTATTCAACATATCGGTATATTGAAATATCTCCTAGTCTTAGTTACCGGTACCGCATTTAAAATATAACAAAAAGTAGCTTCAAATTGCACATAGTTATCACAATAAAAACTTCAATTAAAATTTTGTGAAAATTAATAAAAGAGCACGCAGATTTCGATATTTTGAGAAACAAAGTCCCACCACACTAAAATCCAAACGCTTACACAATTATTCAACGTTTTCTTCGGCGTTTAAACGACATTAATTATCACAGCAATAAACTTGTAAAACAGCAAAACAAAATTAGAGCACGGTAATGACAAAATGTTGCAAAACTTCACACAATAAGGCAATTCTCAACAACTTGGCGTGTTTATATTTTCAGTTTCAACCCCAGTCTGTCGCCAAAATGGTAAAATCAAAAAAAAAAAAAAAATCTAAAATAAAATCAAAGAATCAGGTGGAGGCAAGCCAGACCATCATCTCAAGGTTTCTAATGATGTGCTTATTCAACAACATTCACAACTCACACACTTCCACTCGATATTAAACGCGTCAAATGCAAGTATATTAAAAATCACTTTGAATGCAACTCCAAATTGTGTCACCATTGAAATTGATTGCCAACAATAGCGTCAATTCACGCCTACCAGGAACTCATTAATAATTACCCATAATCAATTTCCTTTTCTAGCATACTTATAAAACTGCACCCTTTACCAAAACATTCAACACTAACTTTAGCACAGTACATGTACCATACAAATTATAAAATTCACACGAATGCACGTCCTGGCGATTTATCATAACATTTGATTCAATTCAAAGCAGTTACATTCATTCAAACTCAATGCAAACTCAACACAACAAAAAAACAAACCCCTTTAAAACTTTTATTATTATACAATAAATGTTTTGTATTATTTTTTATTGCTTTTAGATAGAAACAAAAACACAATCCAAAGTTATACAGTTACTTGAAAGCTCCACCTACACAGTTCAAGTGGGTTTTTTTATCAAAAAAAAAAATTGCATTTAAAAACATATGAAATACGAAAATCAATATTTCGAAAGAGAAACGGTGATTTTCCAATATGTTTACTTTTTCTTGTACATTTTCTAAATAATAAAAAAGTGTATCCAACTTTTAAAGTATTTTCAAACGACATTTTTTTCCACCTTCAACTTCTTTGCTTTCAATAATAAAAAAAAAAAGAGCCTAGCACTTTACTAAACTTTACTTTCCCCTATTGTTTCCCCCTTTTCTTTGTAGTTTTGTTGCTGGAGAAAAAAAAAATAACATTTTCTAACATGTTGAAAGATGGACCCTGATGGTCTCTCTATCTCTCCTATTTCTTTCAATTTTCTCGGTACACACACATTGAGATATGCATTTCTATTATTTTCTTTTTCTCTGCAGATATATTTAACTAAATTGCAGAGTTAGAAGCTCAATTTGAAGAAGAAAAACACATTGTTCCCAGAGGGCAATATCTTGCAACCAAGCATCGTGATGCACACTTGAAATAAAATATTTTTAAGTATATATTTAAATTCCTATTTAAACTCCACCCACTTAACTATCTGGCAAATCCACTCCCCCCCCCCGCCTTCTTAGTCAAAAATAAATGCAAAAATATTCAAAATACAAGATGTAAACCTCGTTATTATTAAAATAGAAATTCTGATGAAACAATAATACGATGACTGACTTTAGATTCCTTTAACTTTAAGATTGCTCATCTGTGTTTACAAAAATACTAGAAAAAAGATTTTCTATTACAATAATAAGAAACAAACAGGAGAAATAGTCATTGAAACCAACAAATTTCAGTCTTATTTTTTTTCTGACACATTTTTTTCCCAAGCTAAGAAAAAAATACTAAGACAAATTGCCATTGGAATTGATAAACATTTGTCTCAATTCTTTATCTAGTGTTCCAGTTTAGAAATTCACCCTGGTGTAAACTTAACTATATCGACTATACATAATTATAATATGGTAAGTAATTGTAAGCAATGATTGTTAAACATTGATGTTTACAAATTGTGTTACTTTAAGTCAGTTGTAGTTAACATAATGACATTTAATTTCCATTTGCAATGCATACAAAACTCTAAAGTGCATTTGCAAACATACAAAAAAAAGTCTATAAAATTTACTTAGTTGATACTGTACATAGAAATTATCGTTAACAAGTTACTTTTTACTAATTTTTAACCAACTTTATGACTTAGAAACATAGTACAGTCTTTTTTTTTTCTTTTTTCTTTGAATAGTTTGAAGAAACGATAACTTAATCAACGGTTTCCAATTACTTTCAGCAAAATTTTTAATGAGCAAATCAATTAACCCTTCTACGGTCAACATATTCACATAACACTGAAGTACAAGATGTTGAACTCCAATGGAAATAAATGACTAAATATAATACAAGTTAAGTGCTTATAAAAAGACAAATTAAATAGTGACAACTGTCTATACAAAATGTTTTAAAACTTTAAAAGAAATTTTAAGTACTGAAAATTTTCACTAAAAGATGCATTTTGACAGATTTCAAAAGCTTAGTTGACAAATAAGTTGTTTTTTTGTCTCATAACTTGACATTTTCAACGTTTAATCAATAATAAAAAATTTGTATAATTTCACCTGTTAAGTAACTTTTCTAACAAATATTTTTTGCTGATATTAAAAAATCACCATGGTTACTTGACTTTTGTTTTTGTCCTTGTCAAAAGACTAAAATGGGAATGTGAACATGTTTCAATAAGAAAGTAACGTATTTTAGTGCTAAAACAGGTCCCAGTTAGCACACTACTGACGTTTGAATGTATTTGTGTCTAACAAGCTCATGTTAAAAAATTCATTGTAAAATAATAATTGATACAAATGTATTTTACTACAATATAGTTTTGTGTTAAGCGGTTTCCACTGTAATCGACTCCTAATTGCCATATTTTGAGAATCCCTTAACACGGACACCATAACGTAAACTTATTACGCAAAATAGATCTTTTTAAGAGGACGGTTTTGTTGTCAAGACAATTTTAGCACTGCCATCAATTTCAAACCCAAGAAGAAGAAAACCACACAGATACAGAAAAAAAAAGTTATTTTTCACATCCTTCAACTGAAAAGACGTCCACGTCATTACACTAGCGAATGAGTGATAGTCACTCCAAAGACTGCAATTATTATTTCAAGTACAGCAACCACACATCTACACACAACACTTACTGAATATTAAACAATGAATTAACAACATTAAAAAATATCTTTTTTTTTTCTTTAAACGTAACACTAGCTACTGGTAAAAATCTTAAAAAACACACACTATAGTTTATTTCACAGACATTTTCTTTCAGAAAGTTTCTTGCAAGGTGAAATTCAAATGCACAAAACTTTCACCTGCAATTTTTGCAAATAAGATTTTTTCCTGTCCTGTCATGTAGTGCAACGCTTCCCCCTCTTACCAGGCAAAACTAAGCGACAATCCCACGACCCTCAAACCAAATAAAAACGCATTTTATCAAATAACTGACAAATAAACACTGTTTGTGTGTAAGAATATTAAATTTGTTGGTAATAAACTTGGTTTTTTGACTCACCTAAAACAACTTCCACGTAACGTTTCTGCGTAATCGGCGTCTACCGCGCTTTTTCCGGCATTACAGTCGATGGAATGCCGCTGTTGTTGTTGTTACAGCTTCTTTGTATAATTTTTCCATGTAAGAAGTTTTCACTATGTAATAATTTTCACTCACACTATAAAGTTGAAGATATATATATCACTTTCCTTTTAAATAAATATAAATATAATTTTAAAAGCACAATTAAATATGAATAAATTTAATATCAGCAGCTCTGATGTTGTTGTTGTTGTTGGCACTGGACGGAGACACCAAATCTCGGCCGAGGGCGATCGTTACTGATCCGGCAACAAAGTTTCTTCGTTGTAATGATTATATCCACACACAATAAACTTTCGCGCGTAACTTTTTTTCCAAACTTTCACACACAAACACGTATGTATATATGTATTTTGAGTAATAAATGAAAACTTAAAAGAAAGGTGTGGGGGGAGAGGGATTAATAGAGAAGTGGAGGGGTAGGGAAGAATAAATACCGATGCGAGATTGTATAACACACGTACGTCTCCAGCTCAACAACTGTAGTCCGAATGAAAGATTGAGAGACGCGGCAGTCGCTCACTCGCACGCCGCCCGTTCTCCTGTTCGGCGCAGTCTCGTAGATTATTCCACTATTTACGGGAGGTAAAACCGAGGTCGCTGGTCTTTTCGTTAACCAATCACGAGTCAGACAGGAGTTAACACTGAAACAAGTACAAATAAAAAAATTGGTATTTGGTTAACCACATCAAATGACCGAAAGACAACATTTTATGCATAAATTTTACACGCCTTTTATTGCAAATTTGCATTTTGAATACGTTATTTCAACTGCATAAGATGCAAATGGGCATACAAAATTGCAAACGATAAATCAAGACAATCGGTTTGAAATACATGTAGATCAATGCGGAAATAAGGAATATTGCGCCCTTGGTAAGTGATGAAATTATGCCCTAGGGGAGAATCTGCAACACTGTTTACATAACATATGGGTTTGTAGTTCAAAATATATGCAAGTTTAACTTTAGGGCGTTTAACACCTAAATTTAACACGACAAATGTTGCTTATCAAATGAAATACATCAATTCGTCACTGGCGTTTCAAATGGTCAATTGCAAATGGTCAGTGAAAGTTGCAATGGTCAATGCAGCTTGCAATGTTTTCCTATGACCAATTAAGGCTTTGACATCAACTGTATAGAGTAATTTCTAAATTGAAACCCTTTTTTCTTCATATCAATAAAGAAATGAGACAAATCGTCATTGAAATTAATTGGATTTAGTCTCGTTTATTATTGGTACTGTAAAAAAACCAGTTTTTCGATTTTGAAAAATCACCCAGTATCAATTGAATTTCATAGTTGACTTAATTTGAAACATTGTACATTTTAATATTGATTTAATGTTAAATTTTTGCTTCTTACTAACTTAGTATGTCAATCGGTTTTGACTTTTACTGTTGAGCAGTAATCTAAGTTGAAAAATTGATGTTAATGTCCAATATAGTTGGGGGTTTTATAGTCATTTTCTCAGAAGCTTTATTTCTAGCCATATTGTTCATTTTCAAAGTTGTTCAAAGCGGCGAGACAAAATCATAAACATTTTAGTGATGGAAAAAAAATCATTGGAGTGAAGTTGACCAGGAATCAGATTAATCCCTTTGAAAGTCCAGCTCCTTTCAAAGCAAAACCCATTGTTTAACATCGAAGCTATAAAAACAGGTCGTCAAATGGTAAAAGGGGGGAAGAAACATGATTGGAGGGGCTGCATGATGGACTGGCGGCCATTTTCATACACTTGAAAGAAGATATGAGGAGTAGGAGGATGAGAAAGGAGGGTTAAATAGATGGAAGAAAGGGAATAACAAAAATTGCATGGAAAATTCTATTGTTGGTCTCCAACAAAAATAAGCTTCTCTGGAAAAACTTCATCAAAAAGACTCAAATTACACGACTGCAGCTGTAAATACCAGATGCCGATAAATCACAGCCAAAAATTATATAAAACTCCAATAAAACTTTTCAAATGATGATGGATTTTGAAAAGCAAACTCTTATAACAATGTAAAATGTGTTTTACAAGTTGTCATTTGGGTATTGTAATAGTTAAACAGCGATTTTGAGAGAAAACACAGAGGGATTTGCTAAATTGAAACACAATTTCTGGCAGTGCTAATAAAGAAACGAGACTAAATCGTGTTGAATTTAATGGCTATTATTCCCGTTTCTTTGTTGTCGTTTAAAATGTTAAGTGCTGTAATTAAGAAAATCACCTGGTGTACTGTATTTTACAAGGGCATTTTAAAAATGATTTTCTAGTCATTTTAGTATTACTTAATTTATACCATAAAAAAGCAACTTCACAATTCTCACACTTTTCGATTTAATTTGTAATTTAATTTTTTTTTGTTTAGACAAATTTAAAACCTTGAAATTAATCGTTGTACATTTGGAAATCAGTGGTTCTCAACCTGTGATCCGCAAGCATACTCAAAAAATATATCAAAATTATTCATAAAAATGTTTTTCAGTTTCCTGTTCATTTATGTGAACTCGGATTTTCTACGTTGACTAACTTAAGAAAATTGTAATAAGTTTTTAGTTTGCATAAAAGAAATATGTAAACAACATCAGGTACAACTTTCCCATTAAACATAATGTATTTTAATAATTTTTCTTAATTGCAAAATAAAAAAACTTGGAAAAAGTTTATTAATACAATTTTACCAATACTTTTGATTTATTAACAACTTTTAATTTTTGTTTCAGATTTTGCGGTTAAAGTTTAAGTACGTCAATATTTTAAGAAATTTAGGATAGAAAAAAACCTATGCAATAGTTACAGTATTTAGTTTAACTTTGAAAACTTCATTTTTGCACTCAGCTAAAATTAGATTTCCCTCTCATTTGCCAAAAATTTACCATGGCAAAGTAAATATTTAAATTCAGCGACAAACGCCAAGATAAAATTAGCATAAAAGCAACTTAAAATTGGAATCAACGCATTTACAGAAAATCCTAATCCAAATGTAATTTCAGTTGCCTGACACATCTAGTAATTATCATAAATCAACAACAAAAAAAGGAAGAAGATGTAACTAAAATTATTACATCAAAATCCATCAAATTAATGTATAATTGCCATCCAATTTGACCATTTGGATGCAAATAAAAATTCGTCCAAATATGAAGATGATGATACAGTAATAATTGTAGCAGTGCAGTGCAGTGCAGATTGGGGTCAATTTCCCCATCGAAACCGCATTTATTTCCTAGTGAATATAAAATCGCAATTAAGCGTATGACGTTAGTTAAAAGCGTGTAATGGGGTCATTATTAACAATTTGATGCTAGGCTTTGATTAAAAACTCGTTTACCGCCTCTCACATCCCTCCCCCACCCTATCTCTATATATCTACTGTAAACCCCCAGGTGTTTCTTCCCTCAAATACTTTTTCCATGTTGGCGAAACTCAATGAGGTAAATGAGGTCAAATCAGCAGAATAACGACTGTTTAGCATGGCTTCTTCTATACCATTATGTTAATGCCACTGACCACTAATAATAGCATTAGACCAATCACAAAGTGCATGGGCGTGGTCAATGGTATTACATGTTTGCTACAGTACAGTTTAATTAATCAAATGAAACCTATATTTTGAAGAAATCATACAGTAACATGTACATTTATGCTTTCTGATTTTACGGTAACTCTTCCGCATAATTTCTCATGTTAAATTGCGGATGAGCTGATTTGAATGTGGAATGGATGACTGCAATAAAACCGTTCAAATGTCAGCTTCTTTATACCAAATCTTTCCACCGAAAGATAAGAAATACCCGGATAAAAACCTCAAAATGATTTACTTAAGATATATCGAAGTTGTAACTCAATTTTTAACTTAAGATGAAGTGGGCATAATAAATTTGATGGTTATCATGATGGTGTTGCAATTAAAAAGCGTAAAATAGTCCAATTGGTTTGCACTTTTGACATTGCGGTATTGCAAGGATATATACAGTGGAATCCGGTTAACGAGAACTCGTTTAACACAAAAATTCGGTTAAAACAAAACAATATTGCGGTCCAGAACTAAAAAATAAACATTTCTATACATTTTTTTCCTGTTAACACGAAACAAAATCTTCTGAACAAAAATGTCTTACTCTAAATGAACAAAATGCGAAAATGTAGAGAAAATCAAATTTTTGATTATTTTTAAAATAAACGAGACAAAACTCCATTAGAACTAATGAAAATTAGTCCCGTTTCTTTATTGGCTTTTTTTCCTTCTCAATGTTGAATATGTACAAAATGTATAATACAATTAATACCGTTTAACACGAAATTGAGGGGACTGAAATATTTCTTCATGTAAAAAACATTTCGTGATAAACGTGTATTTTTTAACCAATTTTTAATGTCAAGCAATTTCGCGTTAAACGGTATTCTCTGTAATTTTAAATGTAAATAGTGATTTTAATATGATTTACTCGAAGAAATGTCATTTTAGTAAGAATATTTGATGTTTTTGTATGTTCAACTTAAAAAAAAAATTTTTAACACGAAAAAATTAACTCGACCATTTCATGTTAAACGGATTCGACTATAATTCAAATTTCAAACTGAATTTGATAGACAAGCCAATTTTTTATATGTAGATCAACTGTTGCTCATACTTTATGCTGAAATTATTAAAATTATAATTTTCTCTAGTCCATTATTTTTGCTAATCTAATTATGGATTATAATGCAAATTTTCTTTTAAAAAACACAAAACTTTTTTTGTATAATGTTGTAAAAAAAAAGTAATAACTTCTTACGGATGCAATTTATTTTACCATTAAAATTTCAGACACATAACAAATTTATGGTTGAATTCTGAAAGATTTGTCGTTTATTGAAGTTGATTTTTTAAGCTGAAATTTTAGCAAAATAAACTCTTATTAAATGTGACACATTTTAAAAGTGCTTTCCACTACAATTCACCATCAATTATTTTAAATTGATTTGCCAAGAGATAAATTTTGCCCATGAAGATGTACTATAAAATATGTGCAGCAATTAAAATTATTACACTGTAACATCCCCTGTATTTCTGATACACTTCTTCACAAATTTAAATAAATCTGTTTTATTTCTTGAAAAAAAAAAAAGAGTGTTTATTTATGATCACACGGTTTTGTAAACATTTAAATCTTGAGATTTGTTGTACTGTACCGGTACATAAAAAAAATACTGATTTGTTTTTTGTTTTGTTTAGCATCTTTTCAGTGATCAACTGTAAATAAAAGCCGCTTACAAAATAGATCACATGATGGCAAATGGACACATTACCACTTAAAAGATCCACAAAAGAGAGTTCAGGTAAAGACATTTTATAGACAAACCCATTTTTCTTTCGGCAAAAACGAGCCAAAAACAATAAAAAAAACCTTAGGAAGCAGTTTATAGAGATCCATTTCATTTTCTCTTTTTTATCCCCATTTTTTTTATTTTCTTTTTATTTCAATAAAGAAAGAAAAAAACAAGGTAAAAAAACACTTATCTAAAACATTATCAAAACCATTTTTAAAAATACACTAGTTCGTTTAAACACCCAAATATTAACAATTAAATACTTTAATTACCAATGAATGAAAGATTTTATCAAACAGGCGTAACAAACTTAAAAAAATAAACTAAAATTTAAGCTTAAAATTAATTGGAAAACGTCGCTTAATCAAACAATTATCTATTTAGTTATTAAAATTAATTTTAAAACGTTACTTCCGCGTTTTATCGCGTTTATTTGCGCGTAACAATGACCAGAAGCGTAAATTTAATCATCAACAAAATCGCTTCATAATTTAATTAATAATTTCACGAATCAAATTCCGCCATAAGTTATTTAAACTTGTTTGCAATCAGCAAATTTATATTTTCAATCTATTTACAATACCCAACAGCCACTCAATCAGATTAGAAAAACCTTTTTGCTAGCTAAATCCGTTTAACATGAAAAAATGGTTGAAATAATAATTGTCTCGACAAATTACACGAAAGTTTAACAAATAGACGTTTATCACGAAATTCTGTCACCTCAGTTTTGTGTTAAACGGTTTTAATTGTATTATACATTTTGTACATATTGAACACTGGGGAGAAAAAAGCCAATAAAGAAACGAGACTAATTCTCATCAGTTCCAATGAGGTTTTGTCTCGTTACTTTCTTGGTGTTGATTTTGCATTTGTTTTTATCAAACAAAATTTGTGTTAAGCGGCTTTTTTTTCGTGTAAACAGAAAATAAATGTTCGGAAATGCCTATTCTTTAGTTCTTGACCGCAATGTTGTTTTATGTTAAGCGTATTTTTGTATTAAGCGAATTTGTGTTAACCGGATTCCACTGTATTTAATGTTATTACTGCACTTCACATCCGGTACAATATAATTTGTCATCACAATTACTAATCAGCACTCTCAAAATGTATATTTAGCTGACCATGATGACCACTAAAGTCATTCATTGAGTTTTTTTTAACCGTATAACCTTTATGTTTGTATATTACAAATGCTACGCGCAGACCAAGTATGAAATAACGTTGGTCGTTTTTATGAGCGTTACGCCATCTTGTTTTACGCATTCTTGGGAATCGGTCAACCGTTGTAGCAGTTGAATATCTTTAACCGGAAGTGACCATCATAAAAAATTTCCAATTGTTGAAATGATGTAATAAAAATAAATAAAGTTGAGAAAGAAAAATATATATTTTTTTTTTCTATGTTACTTTTGACGACCAATGTTATTTGTCGCATATGCGCTTTGCAGTCAGCGTGAAAAAGCGTCAACAAATCCGTGCAATCACCCAAAACGCATATACAAAAACCCAAAAACATGAAATGACAGCCAGAAAAAATCCCCAAAATTGTGTCATAGTGAGCGGATGATAGAAAATGTCCAATATAAACAAACGTCCAAAGACCCCACAAAACTAAATTAAATAACGCTGCGTTAAAGAAAAACCCAAACGAACTATTTTTAAACATCACAAATCAATAAATAAACCAAAAAAAGTTTTTATATTAAACTAAATTCAGTACACGGTAACCTCAATTCAATTGCTGTATAATAAAAATAAAACTGCTAAAAAAATGTGTAAATACAAACAAGTGGTTGAAACTGTAAATTTGTGAACCAAAAATGCTAAATAAAACAACCACATTACTAAAACTGCAAAGTGTTTGTTGAGATGTGCAATTCAGTTTGTTTGTTGATCAAAAAGAAGAAGCAATTACACCAAAGTAATTAGCAATGTTGAATTTGTAACAATAACAATTATAGGAAACAAACATTTTATTTACTGTAACAAAAATAGCTGCAAGGTACAGTACATTAGATTCGGTACATTTGCAGCCAGGGCGTATTTTTCTGCGCCATCGACCATTTTCAATCAACTGATAGAAAGGTTAAGACCATTTTCCATTATAACAAAATAATATTACCAAGTACAGTATAGTACTGTACTACTGTACACTGTAGATTTTAAACATTCTCGAGTAACACTGTAACGATATCCAATCTTATTTGTGAAGCGACTCACAGGGTCACATTTTATACTATAATAATAATTGCAACTCAACACAGTGTAGAAGCAACGACGTATGGCACATGCCCTGGATGCCCTAGGCACCACTGACTACAAAAGAGATACAGTACATAAGCACTGGAATGGCTCTTAATGTAAATATAATTATACGTCTTCAATTTTAGGATTTGTATCGTTACAAAAGCACAGGAAAAACTTACTACCAACAACAAAAAAAGAGACAAATCGATATTGAAACCAATGCAAACTAGTCTCGTAAAAATTGAGCAGAGTTGTCAAAGAGTCCAAAACTCTCTCATGTTACCAAGAGACTCATGAGAAAGGTCAAAAGTCATTTCCAGGTACCTGAATAGTGATGCATCGTTTTGATACCAAGATGTTAACCAACCATAATTAGTTGTTACATACAAAATTACAAAATGTTAGCTGCATTATGCATTGAAAATTGACGTCATAAATAGCGTTTTACTCCATTAATTGTCTACAAGAGTCACGCTGAGTAGGTTTTAACTTCCGGCAAATATATACCGGAAAATACGCTCCATGCCGGATTCGGAAGCACCTATACATCTCTCTACTGTATTCTCGATTCAATGTAGCGATTTTTTTATGTGATTTTCATACAAAATAAGATCATTCAATTGTGCTAAGCATTTGAGGAAACAGTGCCAAACAGAGTTTGATCAAATGAAAGCCACGTCGATTTGGTCATCGCGTGGTGGCGCTGCGCTGTTTAACAACTGACAAACGCCGCATAATCCTTTGTAAACCGACTTTTTATCAAGCTTTCTGAAAGCACGTTGAACATCCACAACACTTGTTAAACCGTGTATTTCATGAAATACCTTCACCGCATCAACAGACTGCTGATACAAACACACATATAAACTCAAGATGTATTATATAACCCCTTCTGAACGCGCACAATAAGGCGTAAAATACACGACATACATAAACCAACGACAACAACAATCACCCATTCCCTACAGTATCTCCCTACCACCCAACCCACCCACAAAAAAATCCCTTTCTTTCACATACTTACTGGTTGACCAAAACCGCTGACTGTAAAAATCACGATTTGACCCTTAACCCCTTCTCTTTGCCTCAACCTCAACCACCCACAACTTACACATCAATAATTCCTTCTCTGACTTTTCCCATCAAATTGGCAGTATAACAGGGTGTGTTCTGGCTTATGATTACAGGTCGAATGTCACTTGCCATATACAATAAACACATAGATTGAGAGCAGCCATTGATGATTGACCTTAATTTCCCATTTCCACCGACAATGCAACACCCATTCACTAAACTAAAAAACATAAAAGGATTTTCTTTTTATGATTACAACAGTTTCCAATATCTCTCTATAAAAAAATGTTTCATCCAATTTTTTTAGACTACCGTAAATAAAAAAGTCGTAAATAGGAAAAATGGAAATTAGGCCATTTTCAAAATTTTGATTGGTAAACATAATCAGCCAATAACAAACTAGATTGGATTTTCAATTCAAAAAATTGGTTTTTTTATAAGCAGTTTTGTTTTTTAATTTGGGAACAAAGAACCTGAATAAATGTTCAATAGTTATTATAAAACTTCAAATAAGTAACTAAATTCACAAAACAGAACGATTTTCTAAATTGGAACTGGTTTTTACGACAAAAAAAGAAACAAATGAGACAAATTGCCATAATAACAAATGAGATTTAGTCTCATTTCTTTTTTGGTATTAAAGAAAACATTTTTTCCAAATTAGAAAATCCTTTAGTACTGAATAGCCGTGTTAAGATCAATTTTTAACTTAAGAAATCTCAAGTAAACAACTAACTACACAATGAACAATGATTTTCTAAATTGAAACGGTTTTTTTATGACAAAAAATTAAAATGAGACAAATTGTCATAGTAACTAATGAGATTTAGTCTCGTTTCTTTTTTTTTTTTGGTATTAAATAAAACATTTTTTCCAAATTATAAATAGTATTGCAAAAAAACCTTTATTAAATTAAAAAAAATATGAATTGCATGCTATTTTTCAATGGATTTTACTGAATAGCAGTGTTAAGATGAAATTTTAACTTAGGAAATTCCAAGTAATCTCAAGTTTCCTCACTATAATTATTAGATACTAAAGGTTGCATGTACAGTATGGATAATGGATCTCACCTAAATGCTATGCTTGCTTTACAAGGCCCCCATTACAGTCTGTCGTTGTATATCAAATTGTATTGCGTGTGCAATGGATAATATTATACTTTCACTCATAAATGTCACACACTGGCGCCCACTTTCCAATAAATGTCAATGTAAATGCAAACCGTTTTCTGAATATTAGGGCAACCTTTTCCATTATTTATATAAAATATTTCATATGTTGAGCAACATTTTTCCATAAAAAAAATTGGTTTTCATAAAATTTCATTCAGATTTTCATAAACCTAAACATCACTCTGACTTAACTTGATTCACAATAACAGACAAGTAGCCACTGGACATCATACACACAATAAAATCATATTTTTAACAACTTAGTTAACTGTTTGGATATTTTTCCAATGATATTTTTAGGTATTATTCACGTCATTTTAATCTTATACTGTAAGTGCAAGTTTCTAAGTATAAATAAACTTAATCAAACATGACAATAAAATTCAGATGTCAAATAAAAGTTCAGTCGACTGTTTACCTGTAAGTAGATCACAGATGTAGCTAATAAGTTAATTTAAATTTCAGACAGTCACGTCTAAATAAAGAATACAATATTGAAATTTTCATTTGCATAAGATGTTTGCTCAGATCAAAGATTTTTCTTTCTTTTGCGCTATAACATTATATTGTCAAAGAAAAAGATTGCGTAGAGATTTACAATATAAAATCTGGTTGGATTTCAAAGTTTTCCAAGTTGAATTTTTTTAAATGTATGGCACACAGTAATTTAGATTTACAAATAAATAATGGAGTTTATTAAATAAAAAATATATGAAAAATATTAATTTCTATTTATCAATGTGAAAACAACAGCTGTGTGAAATTGAAAAAGCCCTAAACAATTTTTTGTTTTTGAGGGTGGGGAAGACGAGAAAGGAGGAAGTGGGGGAAGAGAAAGAAAAAACAAAAAATTTATTTTTTAAGACATGTTTAAATAAATCGAAAATTATTTTTCAATCTTAAGGAGATTTAAAGCGATTTAATGTAACATTTCCATTATGTCGTTTAAAATGTCAACACATTTTTTTTTTGTTATTTCTACCATACTTTTTCTATCCTGTTTGTAGTTTTAATATATTTGCTCGGGCATTTATTACTTTTTTTTATATATATAAAAACTTTCATGTACATTTTTTCTATGTAGATCGATTTACTTTTTAGCCATATGCATAGTTTGAGGGGAAGAAAAAAAAGCTGTAACTTTCTCAAATACATATAAAAAAAAAGTTAGGTTTATATGTATAAAAAATGTTTATTTATTCGTTTGTATCCCTTGGAATTTCTTTAGGGCTTTTATCCAATTCCCATTCTGTCAGTTTAATGTGACCACGCCCACCATATCACTATTCACCTAACCCCGGAATTGCTAAATATTATTTTCAATTACTTTTTGAAATGTATATACAAAGTGGGCGTGGTGTGTTGACGTAGCAATTTCCTCTGCGAAAAAAAAAAAACCCCATGAAGATAAAATAAAAAAAAAACCGTATAGTAAAATGCTTTACCATTGGATGAATCGTTATAACAGTGAATGCATGCGATATCCATTATACAGTACGGTATACGGTACTGTGACTGAGGCATTCAATTGGACATGAGCAGATAATAAAAACAGGAAATACATTTATTTTTATGTTATCTAGTCCTCAAATATTACGCTTCAATGTTACAAGTGATCTATCAAACAATAAAAAAATAGAGGGGGAAAATGATAAGTACTCGTTGTACATTTAACACGGTCAAAATGCATTACAAGTCAGTTTTTCCCAGCATTTTATATAGCAAGTTGATCAATAATTAATAATTTTGTTTATGACTTATTTATTTACGTTGACGTGACGAATCGTAATATTACTTGGCGATGATGTAAGAAAGATGTGGTGGAATCATTACATATTAGATGGGATAATATGCCCTTTTATATATGCTTTTTTCTTCACTCGTTTTAAGTCTGAATGCTAACACCAAATTACAAAAGTCACCTTAAAGCCAATCCAATGTCTTAATGTTTCCCAGGGATCAGGTCACTTGTCCAATATACAGGGTGATTAGAAAAATGAAGAAACTCCATATGTAACACCATCTAGTGACAAGTTAAGAGTAAGATAGTTTTTGATAACCTTTAAACTCGCTAAAAAATTACTTGTGATCAAAAATATGAATAAAATCATCAGAAAAGTGAACAAAAACTAAATGTAAACAAGGTTGATTCAATTGTAGAGATTACTTCCGGATTTGAAATTGTTTAATTGACAAAAGAGAATATTTCCTCTTGGCTGTTTTCCATCAAATAACAAATCAATTTTGATAAAACTTTATCATTTGAATTTGCATGTTTGTCATTTTTGTTAATGAGTTTGAAGGCTGTTTTACTCTTAACATTATCAATCCAAATTTTGAACTTCTCACAAGGATGATTTTGCATATGGAGTACCTCGGTCTTTTCATGACCCTGTATTTGTCAGACATCATTTTAATACTGTAGGTTAGATTGGTTTGATTAGAAATATTTTTTATATCATTTCATCAAATAATGATTTAAACAATGTCAGACAAATATGTGTCTGACAAGCAAATTAAACCCAATTCCCATCCTTCATACGATCATTTAACTAACTACAAAGTGATCATAAGATATATGTTATCAATTTTTACACCCTATTATTTATTGGTGATTTTTACAATAAAATAAGACAGTGAAATATCTTTTGTAATTTTCGCCAATAAAGAAACGAGACAAATATTGATGGTAAATCATGCAATTAATTCCCGTTTCTTTATTGCCAGCATTTAACTTAAAATTAAGCGAATAAAAAACTGTTAAGAAACATTCAAACTAATCTTAAAAACGCACATTTAAAATGCATATATGAGATTGTGATTGGCAAAAAAAAGTACAATTTTCAAATTTCCTAAAATGCACCAAAACTAGCAATATGCATAATAATTATTTATGGTGAAAACTTTGCAAATCTTTTCCATTGCTACAGTACAGTATATTCCCTGCTGATAATTTCCAGATTTTTCCTATCCCGTAAATAACGTCAAAGCCACAGCTAAGTTAATCTTATAAAAATTGTAGCTAGTAAATCTTAAAAGAGTTTTTTTAAAAAAATAGCCTGTAGTTGTAAATCTTATTAAAATAGTAATTCACAGCCGATGCAAGTGCATCTAGAGATCAGGTGATAAAAACATGTGTGTGTGGGGGGGGGATTTTGGGAGGAGGAATCATAAGAAAAGAAGAAGAAAAAAAACTTAAGTTAAACGGTATAAAAAATTATCCTCTGGCGACATGTGTAATTTAGAAGAATGTAAATCATCAGCTAAGGAAAGAGGAAACATGCAATGATAAAAGAGCGCGCGCAAACGCACGCGAAGAAAACAGTTGTAATGGGCGGAGCTAAGATGCTTCAGGCTCAATTAAGTTTTGTATTCATCTGCACTGGATGTGTTTAACATCAGTGAGAGATAGAAGAATAAAAAAAAAAGCTTTTATTACTCTTAGGTATACCCAAATCCTAAAAAAAAAAAAATTTTTTTTGGGGTTGAAATAATAATAAACCATAAGTGAAAAGAATGTTTGGCTTTCACGCGCATGCGCATATTGATGTGTATTTGTAGATAAAACGCAGATGGAACTTCCTACTACTAAAGTCTAAACATTCACACACAGGATTCGCAGCTTTGGGCTTGCAAAAAAACACCTTCAGATGACACTTTTCATCCATTTCCGTTGAATTAAGTACATTTATAGTACAAGTTACAGGGAGCCCTGGCGGTTATTGAAAATTACATTTTCAGGTACTTCAACTTTCAAAATCTGAGCCATACAAGAGGTACTTGTCATTTGGCAGTTGTCGAAACTCAATTACACAAGTTTATGTGCAATTGAAAAACATTGGATTTTAGATGGAGAAATGGATTGACAATGTTGATGAAATGTTTGCTTTGCAACTTACAAAGCAAAATTAATAACCGAAAAGCTCAACTAAAAATAAACACGTTCATAAAATGTGAAATACAAAATGCAATAAGAAAATTACAATAGGAAAAACTTAAATTAACAGTTTTAAATTGTGGTTTTCGTTTTCAATTTTCACATTACCAAAAATTAAATTGCTTTAAAATAAAATTTACATTCAATTGATGGCCAAACACAACTTTAATAGTTTGACTCCAAGAAATTACTTAGACAAAACTATTTAAAAATGACTTAAAAATTAAATCATTGTTTTCCACGTAAGTTATTCACTTGTCAAACACAAATTGTGGTCTCAATAACAAACAATGTATCCAGTTCCATTTTATATCAAGGAATTAAGTGAGTGATAAATTCATTGACATTAAATTTGTAAAACTTGCACAAAGTTCAAATCAAAATAAATTGATTTCTAATCTCTGTCAATACAAAAATAACCATTTGTTGCTTTAAACTAAATTTTGAAACTTAAATTTCAACAGAAAAGTTTTTTTTAGACATCCTGTATTGTTAACTCATCTCCCAAATCGTCTCCCATGTGAAAAATAAGTAGTGTAAACATCCACCTGGCGGCTTGAAAATTCAATTCCATTTTTTTTTTTCTACTTTTGCTTTAATCATCGACTGTTGAAATAGTTTTTGGTGGGAGAAAAGCTTACGATGTGGGGGGGGGGACTTACTGTATTGTAGGTGTTATAAATAGGTAAATCTCCATATGTTTTTTAAATACAATTTTCCACTGCACTGCCTAATGCTACTCGTTATTTTCTCCCCCCAAATATTTATTAAATAAATAAATAAGAACTGAAATAGTCTGTGAAAATATTTGTCTGAGAGTTAAGTTATGAGCAAAATTTACTCAAAACGTATAATTTTCATTTATTTCAAGCAAAAATGAGAGAGCGCAATTTAAAATAATAAAAAAGTCCAAAATGTCAATTCAAATTACGTTTTAGCGTCAAATAGATTTCAGTGACAAATATAAATATGCAATAATAAAAAAAATTCGTTTACATTCCAGCTCAACCCTCAACAAACAAATCAATTACATGTCAAACAATTTTTTTTGAATGAAGATTATTAAAAAAACTGAATCCTTTTCTATTTCTAGCAAACACTTTTTTTTCAGCAAAAGTAAACATGTATAACCGAAGCTGTAGTTGAGGATGAAAAAAATCATTACTTAAAAAAATATGCACAAATTTCATTAAAACAAATTAAATAACGTCTCCACTTTTTATTCATTTCGTTTTCAACTATCAGAATTCGCTTCAAGTTAACGTCACAAGCTCAAACAATCGCAAAACTGATGCCAAAACATCAAAAGTATCATTTTCAAACAAGCTAATCAAAAAAACACAATTTTTTAAAGATTCAATTTAATGATTGCTAATATATATTAGATATCGATTGGTAAATGCAGATGAAAATAAAAGATTAGTTAAACTGAACATGATTTGACATCAAATATGCTATTTACATCACAAAAAAATGTATTTAAATAATGTTATTCCTGAGAAAACCGATTCAGATTCTGAACTGGAACTAATTTTTTTCTCATAGCACGAAAAGTAACGAGACAAATATCCATTGGAACGAATGATATTTAGTCTCACTTCTTTTTTTGGCATTTTTTTCTCACAGCAAAAGAAAATAAACGGGAAAATTCTCCATTGGGTCTGATGATATTTAATCTCAATGTTTTATTGGCAGTTTTTTCATCAGAGATAATGTTGAAAATCACACGGTAAACCAAAAAAAAAATTTAATTTCTAAATGTACATTACGTTTTAGATTTCAAATTCTGGTAAAATTTATTGCAACTGTCAAAAACCATCACATTTCTGACAATTCAAAATCTTCCAGATATATTTTAGTAAAGCAATTTTTTCATATTAAAATAAATGAAGAAACCAGTCTTTCTAGACTAAAAAGAAAATAACAACCATTCATAATATAAAATTACACAAATTGCCAAAAAAAACAAATTAAATAGCACATAAACAACAACAATTTAAATACTTTCTCCCTCCCTCCCAAAAAAAAATGAAAATAATTTGTCTTTCCATAAAGCGCTTAAGAAAAGCTTTTAAAATTTGCATATTACCCGGATAACATTCTCGATTTTCTACTATAGCATCTTTAAATTTCGTTTCAACCAACTACAGTATCAAATAACATGTTCATCTACTATAAGACCGATTTTCTAAACAAAAAACTAAAATTCATATAAAAAAAAATCAATTTTTTTAAAGCTAAATATTGCATTTATGGCTACAAAGGCTGCATAAATTTGGCATTTTAGACGATTAAAAATGATGCATCATAGTATTTTTTTTTAATATAAACTCTTATCTGTATATTCAGTAAACAGTGTTGTCGAGTAAGTTTATGTGCACATATACAATGAAATATATATAAAACATAGAATCAAATAAACCCCCAAACCTAAACCAATCGATCACCCATCTTACATCTCTTACCCTTCTTCGTCATCATCATTTTTGCCATCGTCTTAATTCTCTTTTCCATTTCTTTATATTCTTATCCCTCAGAACGAAAGCAAAAAGACGATTTTTTTTCTCTCTTTTTAAAAGAGTAATTCAGCTGGGATTCAACCCCAGGCTATGTACCGCTTTTCCTCCCCCACTCCTTCACTCCCATCCCATCCAAATACCCCAGCAATTCGTAAAAAAAATTGTCTTTTCAAAATCAAAAGAAAAGCAAAAGGATAGAATAAGAAAAAAAAGAAGAAAAAAAAACGTTAACGTCTTGATTGACAAACGGAAAACGAGGAAATAACAAAAACGTTGAAGAGAAAATAGATGAAGAAAAAGTCGAGTTTATAATTGAGCTTCAACGAGAATTTAATACTAAAAGGAAACAAGATGGCGATGAAACAATGGAGTCCAATTAGAACCATGGATTTGTTCGTATTTTAAATCAGAAGCAAAAAAAAATTAAGTCAAAGAGGAAAAAAAAATATAAAAGAAAAATAACATTTAATGCTGGGAATTACATTACAATTTCGCCTCAAACGTCAAATCGATTTCTATCAAGTTAACTAGCAACAAAAAGCTTCAATAAAAAGTCAGCCTACACCTATAATTATATTTCTACTCAACATAAGTTATTTTCATTTATTTATTATTTAAATATTAACTGGAATGAAGAAGAAACCTTTACCAGAAATAAACGTTTATCTGTTTTGAATTAAAATCCCAGTGATTTGCATTTTTCCAGTCGTTGTTTAAACAAAAACAATCTCATCATTGGATTAACAATGCGTCGATGCTAAAGGTAATTTATCGATTTATCTTCCATTATCAAAACGACTGCCAATGGCAAGAAATAAAAATAAAAACAAAATCATTATATTATTCATAAAAAAAAGAAAATTAAAGCTAAAAGTCACTTTAATCAAATATCGTTAGTGATATTATTAAACATAATAAAACAGCATCTCAATTATTCAATATGACTTCAAATAAGACGTTATTATCTTTAAAATTATTATCCCATAATAGATGTGCTATTAAAAGGCAAATTCAATAGTGAATTTCAAGACGTTTTCATACTTGGAAAATAAAAAGATTATTTTGGGTGCTTTTTTCCTATTTAACTCTCAAAATTATAAAACCAAAAAACATAAAAAACAAAGCTATTAAGTTATATAATATAACAAAATAGCAACAACACAACTATTTTTAAGATAAAGAGCTTAAGATGTTCTTTCTTAATGCTGAAAAATACATATTATAATGCGTTAACCTGAAAAAATACATGTACAGCAAGTGCTTAAGAAAAACTGTGAATTACATTTTCTAAATATAGTGCTTAGTACATTGTAATATTAAAAAAAAAAACTGACTAAGACCCACCTTAAACACTGAAAATGCACTCTTAAGTTAGTCTATAAACGCCTGATACTTGTTAAATAATTTCCGGAAATAATTGTATCATAAATTTTTAAATGTAAAACTACAATTCAGTTACAGTACGTTTTTCGTTTCCCAATTTCACAATACACAACTTGCACGGTTAATGAATTGTAAAAATAATAAACAAGCGTTTTACAACGTAAGGTCCACGCCCCAAACAATTGTAAGAATTGGCAATTCAAAAATAAACTCAAAAATAAACAAAATTAATTTCTGTTCTTCGTTATACGAGTATGTATAGAAATTTTACAAGAGTTTTCTTCCTAAAATCTATTCAAGTTTCTTAAGTGAACAACTCAATTTTTGAATATTAGAAATTATATATCTGATTGAGGAATAAAGCACAAAAAAAGTTAGGAAAAGTTGTAATAGACCTGAGCAATAAAAATGATGTAAAATTCGTCTGCTAACCAAATTTCTAGGTTTCAAAATCAGAAATTCAGTGGTCGACAAAAAATGTGTATTTTACGTTTAGATGTTCAAGAATATCAAAAACTGATAAATATTTAACGTTTTTTTAACGTATTGTAAGTTTATTTAGTGACGTGTTATTTCAATTGGAAAATAAAAACAACAATAAAGCTTCACTGCATAGCTTTTTCTACTTTCCTAAAATTATGCCGTGATAGACACGAACGCAGCCGGCAGAAATTATATAAACGTCACTCCGTCAGTTCTCATTGATACAACACGCGTTAGCAGCTCCTTAAAAATACCATTGAATAAAAAAAATCAAATTTACGAGAAAAAATTATACACAGTCAATTACAGTGTGTGTGTGTGTGTGAAACAACAATAAAAGAAAATCCTTTATCGAAATGTTTTTATCGGCCACCAAACACACCAGAAACATTGCTTTTAAAGTTTCAAATCCACTTAACCAGATCAGAGTAAACAAATAGACGTTTATAAACGTAAATTAAAGTGAACATTTCCAAAAAATCTCCCAAAGCATATGTTTTAACGCTAATTTTTGTAAGTAAGTTTGATGCTGTTGTACTGCAGTCGCTTTTACACAGTATAGTATAGTATTCCCCTGTTAATTGGTTGAAATTTTGACGAATTGCAGCGACTAAACTGCAACTTTTGTTGTGTTGTTTTTATTTTTCTTCCTCCTTAAAGCTGTTTGTGTATCCGTCGTGTCATCACTTGGCGAAATAGTATAGACTTTTAAAAATTAAGACAAACGTCATCCCTCCCATCGCAATAAATCCTAATCCAATTTTACTCCCCCTATTTCCCCTTTCCACCATCTCAACTTAAATTTCTTCACCCAACATCTATAAAAAGTGGAGTGAAAAGAAGATGCTCAAACGTGCATAGATTTCAACACGTGATGATGAATTGAGACACAAGATTGCAACTGTCTCTGACATGGATTATTTATTAAGTGAAAGGCATGAGAGCGAAATATATAGTAAATATACAAGAAAACAAGTTACATGTACAGTATTCATGTATACAAACACCAACATCCTCTCCCACTTTTATATTATTTATTATATCAACACAACTCCACCCACTTGTACATACGTCATCACTTATTAATATAATAAATGCAAATGACTACTACGCCGCTTCATCTAATCCAATAATAGTCTTACTCGCAATTCCTTCTTCAACACACACGCCAGCATCTTTTATACCAAAAAATATACACCGAAAAATTATCAGACAAATATTATTCATCCTTTTCATCTTACACTGCACTGGAGATAACAAAACACGGTTACAAACTCCTCTCATTAGCATCCAAATGTAAAAACAACAAAGCTAAAACAAGAACTCAACATTAAAGGACCGTTTTTTTTCTTCTTCATTTGTTTATTAAAAAATAATTGAATGTACTTGATGATTATAAAGTTATTAAAAGTGAATGCAACATGGACATAGAAAAACTAATTAATCGACATTGTCATTAGTTAATTTTTTGAAGAATTTGTGGCCAAAAACTTGACCTTTAAAAATTGAACACAAAAATGAAATTCACCAATAAAAAGACTATTTTAACTGTCTAAAAACTGTTTAATCATAACTGGCCAATTAATGGCAGATTAATTTACTGTTCAAACACAAAATTGTGGTTTCTGCACAACTAAAAATGTAGCTCCTTTTATATTGACAAAAGTAACTGAACTTTTTTAATTCAGTAAATATTTTTTTTTCTATGTTTTTACAGTTGTTTCTCAGGGATATTTTTACTTTGAAAATATTTTTTTTCTATAATACCAGCATTTTTTAAACTAAATCCTCCAAGTTTTAATCTCTGCTCATCATTCACGTTAATGATCCTTCCTTATTTTTCTTACATCTTTACGTTGTTAAAAAAAAAAAAACACATGTAAAAAAGCCAGTGTGATTGAAGACTATGAAAGCTGATGCAACTTATTTTCTCAAGTAAAATACAAATAGTAACTTTAACGTGCATTTGTCATTTAAAATTTGATAATTTGTTTTGAGAAGCTGCAATTATTAGTATTTTAAGCAACAGATTTGAGTTCCTAAACCCAAAAATTGTTTATGGTTTCATTGTGAAACTACAATAAAGTCGATTTCTTGCTTAATTCAGTATCCTACACTTATCAGAAACCGTTTGAACCATTTCATTGAGTTGATGACAGTATAATGAGCATATAAACGAGTATAATACAGTAATAATCATCAGTATGGTAATGTGTTAGATAAGTAAAGAATTTAATTTGAAATAAATCTTGTGCCTACCGGATGTTTGCTGAATTAGCAGACGATTTCATCAAGTAGACAACAACAACAACAAAAAAAAAAAAAAACAACACAAAGGAGCAAAGTAGAAGAGTAGAGAGACGGGGCGATTGAAAAGAAATTACAAACAAAACATAAGAATAGAAACGTGACTAAAAGAAAACAAAACTAGTAAGTGATTAGAGATAAACCAGAGACCGGAAATTGATTCTAGGCACAAAACATCTAAAAAGCAAAAACAAAGAAACATCTACAGTACAAGGCGAGGTCAACTGCACAAATGCGGCACTTACGATTAAATAGTCCTCGATGTCTTTTATACTTGTACATTATTACACAGTACACATGCACACCCATGGACACACATACAATACTACAATGTACAATATAGCATGAATATCGCTCACTTAATCTGGGCTCAGCCTCACTAAACCAACACACATGTTGGAGAAAAAAAAACAACAAAAAAATAAACCTCAACGTCAACCAATCAAATTAAGCACCTCACTAACTCTTAAATAGACAACAACTTCTCAAGACTAAATCACAAAGATTCCATTAAATAGCTAGACAGTATGCACTTATCTTCTAACCGCCATTAATGCCACTATGACGTAAATGCTGACTTCAAACCAGCAAAAAATATAAACCCTTACTGTACTTTCTGCAGTGTTTCATGAGTTAATGGTACATGAGTTGTAATTTACTTGTATCCCAGGTGATTTTTTAAATTACAACATTGGTGTTTTACAGGGCAAATAAAAAAGAGACAAAACTACATCAGTTCAAATGGTGATCTGACCAGTTTGTTTCTGGCAATGGAGAACAAGAGTGTCAATAAAGAGACGAGAAATTTATCTGTTTCAACGATGATTTTTTGCACAAAGAAGAAGGGCAATTTTTTATTTGCCTCTGTAGGTCTTCAGGTCATACTTTTCATATAATATACTCATATTATCACATTTAAGAAATTTAAAAGTCCTCAACAAAGCATTCATTGTTTTATATCATTTCAGTCTGTACTTTTAAACTTTAGGTAACTAACAATCATTAATGTTGAGTTGCAGTTTCTTAAATAAAAACAGATTTTCTGTCTTTCAAAAGTTAATTCATCATCAAATATGATTTCTAATATTCGTATCCTTTTTTTTAAGTACAATATTAAATATTTCAGTTGTCCAGCTGACTTTTATAATTTTCCAAAAGAAACCTTTCTTTCCATGACCCCACAACATGGTTTTCCCAACATTATATCAGAGACTTATTAATATTTACAAAGTTTTTTTATCAAATGCCTCAAATGACAAGTACAGTATACAGTATATCATCCGCATACATTACAATTTTTTTTACTTTTGAGTTTTGATTTAGAGAAACATCACAGTAGAAAAAAATACGTTTTTTATTGTTATTTTTGCAATGCGAAATCTCTAAATTCAAAAAACATACTGATATAAAGAGCATTAAAATTATAGTAAAATCATCAAAGATTCATTGTCTGTTTTCAGAATTTTTTATCTGCTTTTGTGTACGTTTAATTACAATCTTAATTTTATGCAAAAATAAATTTCTCAGTGAAAATTTATAGAGCGGGGGATTGGGCGATAACCGCTGCCGCATCTGTTCGGTTTATCTCCGCAGAAGAAGAGAGAAAAAAAGAAGCGATGCGACGTCCTGAAGCATGCAATTCCCCTTTGGAAAATATTTAATTAAGATTTAATAACAAATTTAATTTCCCATAAAATAGAGATAAAAACCAAATCATTTGTTTACCCACACCATGTAAAAACAAACATTCAAATTTAACATTATAAACAAAATCAAAAATTAAAAGCTAAATCTAGTGTCTTATTCTCATGACCATATTTTGCAGTCAAATTTCAAGTCTTAAGACAACTCTCAAAATCACTTTATTCAATGACAAATAATGCTCAGCTACTGAAAAGTATGTACTACAGACACCATTTTTCACATGGTCTTTTTACAAGGCTAGACTATATCAGATGACCACCAAATAGCCAATTAAAGTAGCACTAAGTGTTAAATGCAAACGCTATATTATGATAACCGAATTAAATTGTTGGAAAAATGCCTGTGGCTAATGGAGCTAACTGTGTCACAAAAAATGGCTTGAAGGTCTTGTCACTACATTACGCCAAATGGCTGATTAATTACATTTCAATGTAATTAAAACACATCACTAAATGACGCTAATATAATACTACAAATTTCTTAAATTTAAAAAAAAAAAAAACTGCAAATCAACATAAACAATTAAACCAGTAAATTTTGTTTTGTTGTTTAAGTTTAAATTTACAAAGTCTTTGTTTATTGCCAACAAAGTCTACCAAACTCAATGTAATTAACCTGTAACCCAATTAAGTTATTATAGTGATTAAAACAACCTAATCTTCCATATGTCAAAAAAAAAAGCTAATCAAAAGTTACCAAAGTTCATGCAATTTGGCCAGCAACTATCCACTGATAATAAAAGACATTAATTTATACAGAAATTGCAAAAACTAGCAGTCTAGAAAAAACGCAGTGAAAACTACTATCACAGGTCTTCATTTCCGGTGCTCAAGTCAGCATGTCTTTATATCCGCATCTGCATTTCAGTTATTTTCTTACATTGAGAGAAAAAAAAAGAAAATGCAGTAAGCAAGTCGTAAATGAAAACGCACTTTTGGGAACAAGTTTGGCGCCAAAGTGAAAACACCGAAGCGGCTAAAACGGAATCGTTTCCGGTTGAATCTTCATACACACTCATACTGTATATACCTATAGATTGCGTGCATATACATGGACATTTTAACAAGTCCACGCCATTGATCAACTGATACATTGTAAGTGAGAAAACGGAAGTTGATCTCTCATGGTCTCATGGTCCCAATAAGATAAAAAGAAAAACTAAAAACTGAATGTCTAGTATTTTTTTTTTGTCTAGCAATGTGTGGCATCGACCAAATAAAAAAAATGGTCTTAATGATAATTTGTTGAGCTAACAATCGAAAATAAAAAACAAATACACTATTGTAAAAAAAAATAAAACACATTAACTGTTTACGAAAACATTTTTATCATTAAGGTCAGAAATGCAATGGGATAAAACCTGCAAAATTGTTCAATTGGATCATTTACAGTTGTACTCAGAGGTCAACCGCACACATAAACATTGATACAACAACATATCACAATAAACATTTACGTTTACTGAACATTGTGTGTAGTTGTACAGTACAGTTATAGTATAGTAGGTAGTGCAATCATTTCCAATAGCTAATTACAACCGCATAAAAGCATTTGGCGACGTCATCAAGTGACTCTTCCGGCTGTCTTAGCAAATTTGAGCACAGCAGATGGAGAATTGAAACGAGAACTAACATATCTGAGGTCAGCACAATGGTCAACACAATCAGTGCAGAAACACACCTTCTTCTGTCAACAATTAGATTTTTTTTTCTGATAAAAAGAAAAATGTATTCAAGTAGAAATGGGTACATGCAGAATTTGTTGTTGAGATTTTTTTGGGAAGTCTTAAAGATGGCTGGAAAAATTGCTTAATAGAAAAAATTGGTTAATACAAAATAATACTGTGATCTTTTGAAAAGTTAGTGTTTGTTTGTTTGCTACATTTGCTGGCGAATAACAACTTGGCATATAAATTATAAACTTATAACAAAAAGTGTATACTTTTACAAGAAAAACAATTTTACTATCGTAATAATATTACTTGCATGCATAAATATTAAATTAATATAATACAAGTAAGTTTTTAAATAAAAAATGCAAGTACTGAATTTTAAAAACAACATAAAAGTACGAAAAACTTGAATGTTAATTTGAACAAGTACAAGTTTTAGAAAAAAAAGCATAACTTTTGGAAAACATGAATAAAATTCAATAAGAAAATGCTATCTAAGCTTAGTAAGTTATATTGTACTTAAATATTATTTTGTAAAGCTCAAACTACAGTGGAATCTGTTTAACACGAAATGATCAGAACCAAAAAAGTTCTTCATGTTAAAAGAATTTTGTCTTAAACAAAAAATATTGTCACTAAAATAACATTTCTTAGAGTAAATCATATTAAATACATGATTTACATTTCAAAATATTAAATATTTAATAAAACAAACTGCAATTTTAAATTATTTTATTAAAAACAAATAAAAAATTCATTGATTTTGTATGTGCTTTTATAAAAATTGATTTTTTCAACATTTTTGCCTGTGTTATATGCAATTTTCATTCGACGAAGCAAAATTTTTGAAAGTTAAACGAATTTTGTTTCGTGTTAACAGAAAAAAATGCATGGAAATGCCTATTCTTTAGTCAGTACACAATATCGTTTTGTGTTAAGCGAACTTTTGTATTAACCAATATTCACTGTATTTGAAAGTCTTTTTGTACATCTTATAGTTTTGAATTCTCATTTTGAAACTGAATACGTCAAAAACGACCCCTGGCGACGCAGTATTCATTAACCGAAAAAATAGCTGAAATCATTTCGTATTTGAAAAAAGTAAAGAAAAAAAAAAAAAAAAGCAATATATAAAAAATATTTCATCTTGTGTAAGAAGACACGAGGCGATTGTAAATGTCCACCCTCAATGAGACACACTGTTGACAGCAAATCCCTGTAGGGCACTGCTAATATCTAACTGCTATGACTCACAAAAAGATAACACAAGTATAGTACAGTTTACTATAGTATACTGGGCTCTACAGTATAGTAATAGTGTCGCACATCATTTTGTATTCAATGGTATATTTTCCTGTAGACTTTCAAGTATTTCATGCATCATTCAAACGATTCAACAAAACACTCAAAATGACCTTTAGAAACACTGTTCAACTTCACTTTATGCAAAACTATCTCACTTTTAGACTTCAGTACTTGTCATGTAAATTAAATTCGTCGAATTAATTTACATTTGAAATTCGGTCGACGTTTCAAGCTATACACTTTTTCTTTATTTCCAATTTTAAACTTTTTCATTCAACGTTAAAAAAGAAGCTCAAACGCTATACACTACATAAACATTTCTTCAAGTAATTTTTTTTAGTAGATTGTTAACTTTGCAAAGCATTTATCACGTATATTACGCAATAAAAGCAAAGAAGAAGAAGTAAAAAAAAATAAATAGATTTAAAAATGTCATCATCTGCTGAACTTTAAATGCCTCCAGTGATGACTTATAATCAACGTTAATGAGTTTGCTAAGTTAAAGAAGTTTTTTTATGTATAAGTTGAAGTTAATACTTGTTTTTATTTATATACAGTGTACAAGTTTTGTGTGTAGAGGAAAAAACTGAGCGTAAAACACTTATGTTATTGCAAGTAATGAATAGAAAAACAACAACAATAATAAAGTTGAGATTCATTCAGTTCAGTTCAGTATATGGTTGTTACTTTACGTGCTTTTGCTGCTTCACTGCACACAATCTACTAATGATGCACGAAATGTCAACAACAACTTAAGAAATTGAGAATTTATGTGATGTGAGAATAGGTTCAGTTAAAAAAATTTCCTAAAAAAAAAAAAGCTAGTAAGACATTTTATTGCTATCTTCAGGGAATAAAAAAATATTAATATTTTTTTCCCTGATATTTCGGAAAATTAATATTTGGAAATAGGAAACTATGAAAATAAAATGCTAACAATATTGTAGTTTCATCTTTTAACTCTTCATTAATATCAAATGCCACAGCCAGATTAATTTATAAATCGATGTTAAATAAATAATAAATCGATGTTTTTTCCTAAGAAAATTAACGTTGCCAAAAGAAAAACATTGAATATAATCTCGTAGAAACAATTTTGGTAATATTGAAACAGGAATTACTAAGTAAGCATATACCAGACATACAGTATACCAGACTATGTACTAACTTATAAGCATATAATTTTTTTTACATTTGATCACTTTTCCCTAAGGCAATAAAACAAACAAGACAAATAGCCATTCAAACCAATGAGATTTAGTCTCGATTCTTTATTGACACTTTAAAAAGCAGTGTTCTAGTTTATAAAATCAGCCGGTATGATAAAGCAAAAATAAAACCTGTGTTTTTCCTATGTGTGTGGTGATTACCAAATGCCCAGTGTATGCGCAACTGTGTAACCTTTCCCTACGGGGAAATCCATTTAGATGTACTTGTATATAACATATACACAAACGCCGTTGTATTTATATTAAATCGTGGTGGCTTCTTTTTCTTATACTGTATATTGTGCAAGCAGCGTTCAAAATGACCGTAAACGTAGAAGAAGAAAGCTAAGAAAGTACTGTATCAGTACCGATAGTACAGTACTGCAGTATCAGCCCATCATTACATCAACCAAGCTAAAAGATTTGGGTGGTGAAGAAGTGAGAGTGTAAGTATGTTTGGGTGGTTAGGAGAAAGTGATCTAGCTTAAGGGCCATGTGCGACGATACTCTGATGGCAAAACGAAAACCACACCGACGGAAAATAAAATGTAAACACTTCTTCCTGCGCCTTTCACTAAAGAAAAGAAATGCTGGAAAGATGAAAGAAACACAGACACACACAAAAAAAAATTGAGTTTCTTTGCCATCATTTAGCTTTTGCTAAAGACTACATACTGTAGGCGCATGCGCAGTCGATTGAAACACAAAAGTTGCCTAAAGGAACAGGTAAAAACATGAGTAGAAAGATAGTGAAACAATTTTTGCCGGTTTTATATTAATCGCTTGCCAGGGATTACACATTGACGTTGTCACAATCATTAACACACGTCGTCATAGCAACGGCTCGTTAGTAAATACTGTACATGCATTAACCATCACTCATTAATTCTTACGATACTAAGTTGCATTACAATCTCATAATAAATGCATGCATTATGTCTATTAAAAACTTTTTCAGTGACTCTCAAACCTTTCAAAATGAAATATTATCCCGCTTTGTAAATCACTTTATAATTTTTCTGCAAATCACGTTATAGGAAACTTTTTAAGACAACATTATTCACTGTTTCTCAGTACCATATACACTTTAAGTTCACTTAACAGAAACATCTCTTCAAAATTTATATATACAGTGGAATCCGGTAAACACAAACTCGTTTAAGCCAAAAAATTCGCTTAACACAAAACAACATTGTGGTCCAGAACTAAAGAATAAGCATTTCCATACTACTGCATTTTTTCCTGTTAACAAGAAGAAAAACTTGCTTAACACAAAAAAATAAACGAGACAAATCTCCATTGCAACTGATGAGAATTTATCTCGTTTATTTATTGACATTTGATTTTTTGTTTGTTTTTATTAAAAAAATTAAAATTACATTGGTTTTTCTTAAATGTATTATATTTTGAAATGTAAATTGTCCATTTAATATAATGAACTCTAAGAACATTTGCTTAAAGACAAAATTCTTTTAACATGAAGAAATTTTCTGGTCCCACCATTTCGTGTTAAACGGATTCCACTGTATATTGCAGTTGAAATGTGGTGAAAAAAGTTATTTCTATTCTGACTAATTAAAATACAAAATTAGGTTCTCTGTTTCTCATATTACAACTTAATTTTTCAAAAGAATTTCTTCAGTATACGTGATGAATATAAATTTGATCAAATAATTCTTGTTTAAACTTTGTAAACTATTCCCTCCTTCCCCCAACTCCCCGAAATTCATCTCATACTAATATCTTATTACAAAAATCTCAGGAAATTGCTGAAAATGAGTTACAAAGTGGTTCCCTTGGTAACAAACATTCAATTCGCTCTTATTAAAAATACAAAATATAATTGATACCATGAAAATAATAGCGTTTCATGGTTTTATAATATTATGGTAAAATCTGATATCTTCGATGATTACAAACTCTTTTTTTTCATCTATAAGTTTGGCAACATTGCCCATATTTCTTCATCAATTTTTTTTTAGCATCATCTTGCCAGCTGGAGATCATGAGCGTTATGTTGGCATAAAAACGGTTAACTAATTTGTTTAAAAAAATGCGTGAAATATGTTTTATCTTCCGAATATCATATTAATTTTTATACTTGGTACTGTATAGAGTCTATAGACACAGAGACTTGAAATACAATCAAAATCTAAAAGGGCGAAATGGAATTTGTTGGTATTGCTCTCATTCTTTTCAAGTGTCATCGAGTGTTGGTGAATAAAGTGAGAGATGTATAGAAAAAGAGAAAAGCTTTTTATTTGATTTTGAGTTTGAAAAATGACCAAAAAAAAATTTATCTGTCCCCTATCAAATAATATATGGTAGAAAGAAAAAAAAAACCCCTCCAGAAGAAGATAAAAACTCGATTTCTTTATTATAGCTGTGACAGCAAAATATTTAATTTTCTCTTGTTAAAATATAAAGAAAATTGACACTACCGATATGTTATACTATTATTTCAGATACATAAAAAATTGTCGACCCAAAAACTAAATAAAATTTTTTTCTTTTTAAATATAAGAAAAATATATAAAGTTTTTTCACTTACGTCGGTGAATTTTGAGTCCCGCGAATGGCTGACTCATGCTGCCCGCATTGGGAGTCTTTTCAGCCGCATTCATTCCAAGGAAAAGCAAATGATCGATAGCAGCAGCAGCCACACACTTCGGTTTTTGCCACTCAAAACCCCAACAATATCTACAAACAAAATAATTCAATAACTCTTAAAATAATTGAAAAAATTAAAATAAAAAAGCTATAAACATAAGTTTTTAATGCAGTCCAAATACTTTTGTAGAAAAAATCAACAATGACCCAGCAAAAATCTTTGCTTTATCACCAAATTTTAGACCAACTGACAAAAAAAAGAAAGCTTTTATCAACTTAGTGACAAATTAGAGGTTATTTTTTCATCCATAAAACACAACAAAAAAAAATAGACGCCACTTTCGTCTAAAAACAAAGATGCTTTTATTTCTTGATTTTCCCCAATAAAAAATCTAATGTGTCAAGAAATTATAGACTTGGTCATAAGTGGTATTTCCCAATAAACTACAAAAAAAAAAAACCCTGAAAACAAATGACACCATAGTATTACACTAATAGATGCTTTTAAATTTAGGTAAAATTCGTCTTGAGATTAAAACAAGATTTACAAAATAATGATATGCGAGTACATGCGCGTATTGATGCCGCATAAGCAAATGACATTGCGGCATCAACTGAGAGTCACAACATCGGTAATGTTCAAGCAATTAGCGTTAATGATGCGGCCGTTAAAGGTCATTGCTTCACGGCAAGCGATTCCACCTTGATTCGTTCAACTTTAAAAGCAATACCGTATGTAGATAACTACATAGCCACATTTTCTCTTATCTATTTACTTTAAATCTCCTGATTTCTTTTACTCTTTAAAACGAAAGAAGAAGAAGAAGAAAAAAAACCAAAATTTAATTTTCTACTTCGGATAGTGGCGTAAAACCACTAGCTAAGTTATTTTGTATCAACTTCTCCATTAAGTGCATATTCGCATTGTGATGAATGACGTCATCAGAAGCCATCTTGAAATATATTATTAGATTATTCGCTTCTAATGTATCAAAAATGTCATCTATTTTTAAGAAGAAAGGGGGATTTAATAAGACCATTTTCACCGTCATCGTTGCGGGTTAATAATTTCATTCTTTAAAAAAAAAAAAAGAAGTAGAAAAGAAAAAGCATTTTCTTAAAGAAATAAAAATCAATAGCAGCGAAAAATATTGATATTTCTAGCGATTATATTTTCTATGATTTTTTTTCCTCCCTCCCTCTCCAGCCTCATATCTTTTTATTCTGTCTCCGTCATTATAAATCTTTTATACGTTATATGATTTACCCAAGTTGATGGCTGGCGTATTATTTTGAAGTGTGAAGACAAATGGGCTTGGATGGTGGTGGTGGTGGTACTGCACTACACTACTGTACAGTAACACAGTAGTAAAGTGAGTGAGCGAATGAGAGTGAGAGAAAAGAGAAAGTAAAAGCACTCAACTCTGATTCTGTCGCTTAACTTTTACTTTTTCTTGATTTGGATTTTGATCAAATTAGACATGTTGATGTATGTGCTGGCAGCGCAAGATGGTTACAGCGCAAAGTCACACGATGAACAATAAACACACACACACACACACACACACACACACACACACGCAAGTACAGTACAGAGAGAGAGATTTACAGTACAGTTGATGTACACACATATATAAACAATGCCACTTCCAACGTAAACGAATTTGTTGCCATATTAATTTTGCTGAAGTACTGTACACGAAATGTTTCTTTAAAAAAATCGACTTTGGTTTTGAAAACTTAGCAAACCGGCGTTTTTCAACCATGGAAAATTGTCGCTTTTAAAAACGCCCACCTTTATTTTAAAGCAAACATTTCATTCTGGTCGTGAAAATGACAATCTTATTAGCAAATAAACACTGATATACAACTGAATTCGTTTAAAGCAAACTCACTTAACACAAAAACTCGGTTAACACAAAACAACATTGTCCTGAATTAAAGAACATACATTTCCATACATTTCTTTCTTTTAACACGAAGCAAAACTAACTTAACACGAAACAATTTTGCTTCTGAAAAGTTACATACACAGCCGAAAATAATGTAGAAAAAATCAAAATTTTTATAAGTTGTAAAGTTTAAAAACAAACACAAAATTAATACCAAGAAAGAAAAGAGACAAAACTCTATTGGAACTGATGAGAATTAGTCTCGTTTCTTTATTGAATTTTTATTTTTGTTTGTTTTTTTGCTTCGTTTAAGACCAAATTCTTTTAAAACGTTTCGTGTTAAACGGATTCTACTGTAATTATGGTCTGAAAACCTATATTTGGACCACATAGCAATTTTTAGCATACTCTATTTCATAACGTCTTCCCATAAGCAATAACTGCAAAAACTTTCAGAAATAAAACGCTCAAAAATTTAAATTTAAATAACAGTAAAGCAATATTGCAGTTCTTTGCTGAAATGTGAACAGGCAACAGATAATGACCTTGTCATTTGGTTTTTCTTTTTCTTTTTTCTTTATTTCCCAAACACTTGATGACTTTCATAGATCTGATATTTCTTTGCTTAATGGCTTTGACTTTCAACTTCTCTACTGAATTTTTATCAACAGTTGAAATTGAAAATTCCCGCAAGAGATGAATAAAATTATTCTTACACATAAAAACCACTTACAGCGCATGCGCGAACGATTTTCATCGCAAATCATCGCGTTTTCTGACATCAGATCAATCACTAAAATTGATAAGCATTTGAAAAAGTACAGATTGTATTAATAAATGTTAAATAAACAAGAGTTTGACGATTATTTAAGCTGTCAGTTAGATGTTAACTTCCACACATATACAGTTAACTTAAAAGGTCATTTCAACGTTAATTAGTTCTCATTAATTGTTGTCTTCGTTTATTAATGATGAGCGCGCGATTAACGCGTGTAATTGACGCCAATTCTGTATTAAGAATGGCGTCTAACACAAGTCAGCAGTCTGCCTATACCGGTACAGTATATGCTTATACTACAATTAATAGATCATCATTAATTAAGACGTCAGAAACCCTTAATTGCCAATCGCTGTTCAACGTGACTTTGTATATACTGTATTTTTTTTCATTTTGCTTTTTCAATGTAAAAAGCTAATTAATCGACTTCATCGATCAATTAAACGCATTTTCGTTATTTACTTAGATGCCAACAATGAATTTAGCACCTAACTTTATAGGTTTTCATCCCAAACCCTTTCATCACTCCCCTTCCTAGTTTGTAAAATAGAAAAAAAAGCGATATAAACATCAGTACACAAGTATACTTTACGTTAAAATGAAATTAAAAAAAACGCCGGCGCCTTTTTTAATGTTAGTTATTTATGCTAATGAAATTGACGTCACGTGACAGTTTCCAATTAACAACCGGCAGTGAATTTTCCACTGAAACTTTAATCAGCATAACAACATTTACATATTTTACACACACCAAATGCATCAGCAGCTACAGCGTCTTTGTTTGTCATGCTCAACTTGATTACAATCAATGCTGCTGCAACGTCAAACCGGCGTTGTATACACACTTCAGTTAACGCTATTGGTCAACAATGACGTACAAACGTATACTAAAAACTAGGACAAAAGTTTTCAAGCGCAATTCTCAAGAAACGATAATAATAATAATATTAAAAGTTGTAGACTTAAAAAAATATTGAGCGTTGAATCATATGTGCAATTGAAATAAAATACACCGATATACAAACACTGTGCAAGTACAGAGAATATAAATAATTTAAAAAGATTTGACTTAAAAATTAAAGTAATGCATCTTTTGTTTGTTTACGCTTGTGCAGTAACTAAACTTAAAATACGAAAGGTTATGTAAATACAGTCTGGAGAAATAGGATACCGATTTGCTTTTTAAAATGCAAATAGTGTAATCAAATTTTAGGACGCCAAATAAGTATCAAAAAAAATTTAGATTTGAATACTTGAAAGTTTTGATTTTTATTCATGAAAGTTTTTAAGTTAGACACAAATTCTGGATTTAAATGCTTAAAGAATGGATATTTTAATGCATTAAATAGAGTATTGTAATGCACAGACATTTGTATTTCACTGCCAAAAGTTTGTATTACAATGCACAGAAATGGATATTTTAATGCACTAAATTGGGTATTTCTAATGCACTAAATTAGGAATAGTAATGCACAAAAGTATGTATTGCAATGCAAATAAATGAGTATTTTAATGCACTAAATTGGGTATTTTAATGCACTAAATTGAGTATAGTAATGCACAAAAGTATGTATTACAATGCACAAAAATGGATATTTTAAACCACAAAAATAGGCATTTTAATGCACAAAAATAAATATTTTAAAGTACAAAAATGGATATTTTAAACCACAAAAATAAGCATTTTAAAGCACAAAAATAGGCATTTTAATGCACAAAAATAAGCATTTATGCTAAAAATGTAGATTAACAAACTCGGATTTGTAGACACCAAAATTACAAATTTAAAACACTAATTTTGGAGCAAAGTTTTATTTTTTTTTAACTTGAGTACTAAATGTGTATACCTAAAATATTTTCTCAGCTAAATGTTAGCTCAAAGACATTAAACATGTATTATTTTGATGTATTCGCAAAGTACAGTATACAAACTAAGCTTAAAAGCAACCAACTGACTTAATATAGTTCAGTCAACATTTCCTACAGTATCGTATAAAGAAAAATGTTAAACTGACTTTTTCCAAAAAAACTAAAATTACAAGTTGAGGATCGACTGGCCTGTTAGTAGTGTGTGCGTGGAGAATAAAGATGTAATTTATCCTTTTATAAAGCAAATAAGCCTTAAGATATAAAGCCTTATTTCAAACAAGAAATATAAATTATATTTTTCGATTTGCCGTTTTCGATTCGTGTGTCATTTATTTATTTATATATATATTTTTTCAATGTCTTGATCCGTTTTATTTATTTAGCAGACAGAAAAGGATGGATTGGTAAGAAAGAGAGAAAGTAAAAGACCAAAATCATTTATTTATTGATTATTTCTACGCATCCAATATTTTTATTACTTGAACATTTTGTAACCGACTGTCCAATGTGGTCACTGAAAAACAAGACATATTTTTTGACGTAAATTTTTTTTATTATTGTTGTTGTAAAGTTTGGTTGAACGAAATTTTTTTTTTTCAATTTATTTTTTTTATGTGAGACACACACACACACACACAATTGAGAGATTGATCATTTTTTTTTAGATTTTATTTATTCGATTGCACAGCCAAACATAAACACACGCTTCAAAGATTTTATTTAGTTTTACTAAATTTTATTTTACTTTTTATTACTAAAGACTCTCAATCTTCATCCATAAAAGTGCCACAATTGACTTGAAAACTTGACTTCTGGATAAATTAATAATTTAACACAATAAACGCCTTTATAACTTCACTGAAATGTGACATTTAACACTAATTTTATAGCTTATGAGATTTAAAATTTAATTTTCAAAATTACAAAAGTTACACATTTGAAGTTATCAAATATAAATGGCATACAATTACCTTATAAACTGAATAATTAACCATTACTTGAGTGACAGTGACAAAATGATAAAAAAAATTACTTTCTATTAAAATCCTATTTAAATTTAATCACTTTTTGCATTACAAGAACACACAAAGTACTTATTGTAAGTTAAAAACTTGACAATAAAATAAAAAATAACCTTTTTTTTTTTTCATAAAAAAGTTAAGACTGTTGCTCACAAACCAGCGTTTGAGAACCAAACGTTTTATCCAATTAAGTTTGACAGCATCAGAAATCAATATAAAAAAATCTGAGTCAAAATTAAATTACTGAAAAATTTTACGTTTTTTTTTTCTTCTCTTGCCTTTCTAAAAGTATACCGGTACACTAAAAGTTGAATACATTTTATACGTCATATTTCAGTCTTTCTATTTTGTTTTACAATTGAAGCAGTTGCAATAATAGTTACATTTAACGTTAGTATTGACGTCACTAGTTTGAATATTCATGAAGAGAAGTTTCTTTAATGTTGTGTCAGGAGCATTGAGAAAACGTTTTTAAATGTAAATCGACAAAATTTAAAATTACAGTTTTTTTCTCTCTCTTCCTCAACTTACTTTTCAACACTGAAAATATTCAACGAATCTCATTTTTGACTTTTTATTTTGAACTTAAAAGACTCCCCGTTTATGACCTTTAAGTGACACTCTTTGCACTTCCATTTCTTACGTCATGATGTACCGCAAATTGACTGCTAAAAACACCGAAGAAAAAAAAATATCGAAAAAGCTGGGGAAAAACGACGTTTTATTTAAGACGTATACGTCACTGCTTTCTCCATTCTACAAAGCGCCAAATATCACCAAACCCCCCAACAGCTACTATAACGTTATACTTCCTTTTTCTTTCAATTTCATAGTTTTCATTTTACGTTTGAATCAAAATGAAAAAAAAAAACTTCTTAAATGGTTTCCACCGTTAAATGGACGTCGTTTAGGCCATTATGTAAAACACTGTGACCATGTAAAAAGTCGTGAAAACGTTTGAGAAAAAAAAATATTAAGAAAAACTATTTCGACTTCCTTAATGCTTTTCACCCTTCAAATAATTGAACTTCCATTTGACATTAGATAATCATAACTCACTCAATGCTATTATTGAAAAGGAAAAAAAAAAGTTTAAACTTTTAAACCCTTAAGTTGACATTTAAAATAAATGTGTAAAACTTAACCTCAATTAATTTATTCATTTCCTTCCACACTTTCTCTCTCTCTTTTTTCAATCATTTTGGTCGTTTACTCAAGCGAACTTCGCAATGAAATTCAACATTTAAAACTCTTCCCCCATCAAACAAAAAAACTCACTAAGTCCATAGGGATATGATGATAAGTACAGTAGTAACATCAGCTATTTCTCACATCTTTTATCCATGAATATTTTGACACTGTACTGAGATGAGGATCACACAATCCTCCTCTCGTAGCCCCCTGCAAAGTGGATTTGGTTCCCAAAGCTAAAATCAACCTTGAAAAGGTCACCAAATTTCAAACGATCAAAGGTAGTGAACAAAATTCAATCTATAAAACGTATTGTAACCGTTACAATATAGTAAAAACCAGTTAAATATGAAAAATCGGTTAACACAAAATGATAATGCAGTCCCAATTATCTCCTATATATTTTAATGCATTTTAACACAAACAAAACCGCTTAACACGAAAAGATTTTGCCATAAAAACAGCATATACCTGCCAGAGAAAATCAAAATATTTAGAGGTTTTAACATTTTTTTATAAAAATAACTAAAAAAATCAATACATTTTTTATTTGTTTTTTTAATAACTTTTACAACATTTTGATTTATTTCTACATTATCGCCTTCAATGTATGCATTTTGTTTGCGAATTTGTTTGTGTTAAGCGGATTTTTTGTTTCGTGTTAACAAGAAAAAAATGTATGGAAATTTTTGTTTTGTTTTAACTAAGTTTTGTGTTAAGCGAGATCGCGTTAAACGAGTCGTGTATGTAACTTTAGTGAATATACTGTATTTTTTATGTTTCTTTTAACACAATAAAATATATTTTTTTCCTAAGTCACTACTATTTTTTTTGGAATTTCCGTTTTTAACAAAAAAAAAACTTTATGCAATGTTTTTTAGGTAACATTTTTTTAGACAATTTTTGCACCCGGCAGAGCAAAAAGTCACACTGGCCCTGACATAAACTCACTAATAACACCATTATAATATAAATTCAACTTGATGATTTTCATTTGCAACTTTGCAAAGGTTTCTTTTTAATAAACTTTTTGATGTCTTCATTCTACCAAAATTAACTTCTTATATTACTTTTGCAGTTAATCCAGCACTAGTTATTATACTTTTATCAAGTCTCCTAGTTATTTTAGTACACACTCTCTACACCCTCCAGGGTAAGCCATTTGCATAATCAGTAACGCTGTTTAAAAGTACTTTAAAATGCACAAGGATTAGTTCACTAAGTGGACACCATAATGCATATCAAATGAACTACTGAGAATGACGTAATTACAAACACTCATAAAAAGATGGCACAAACTTTAACTATTGCAAACACAACCCTGAATTAATCACTAGCAATATTAAACAACGTGTCATAACCCACAGTAATAAAAATTCTTACTGTTTACTTAGCAGCTGGAGCTATTAAAATATAATGTAATATAATAACAACATTGATACGAAGCTATCATGTTAACAAGTAATAGAGAAAAGTGGGATGAGATGAGATGGGATGGGATGGGAAGAGAAGAGAAGAAAAGGGAGGAAGTTACGTAACATATTGCTACTCTCACATCTTTTTCTATATAAACACATACAAACTCATAATATTTCTCACAACCCCACGAATATACATTATTACAACAATATTGGTTAGTTGTATATGAATGATTTGTCACTAGGTGGCGTTAATTCTCTTGTGAACACTTTGTTTGTTCAAATTCATTCGTTAGGGGAATTAAATGGCGTATATCTACGATTATTTGTGCAGATGAAAGATAGAAATATAGATGGAGAGAGAAAGGGAGTGAGGGAGAGACGAAAGAGGGGGGAAAAAAACCTGATGATGAGATATATGAAGAGAGAGAAAGTGAGGGAAAAGCGTTTGTTGTGATGAAATGATATGTGTTTGGCACACAGCCTCATATACAGTACAACATTGCTGCATCTATTGATGAAATTTTCAGAATTCCTCTTCAGGGAAATCATCAATGCTCTTGTATATGTGTGTAGTTTAGATGTGTGTGTGGTCCTCCTACACCCCTTTCTCTTATTTACACTCCTTTCCCCTCTTTTATGTGGTGTTTTCTTTTGTTGTTGTTGTTCTCACCGACATCACTCTGGCTTCCTTTGTCCCCAATCTTCCATATACCGACACACAACAACATACACGTACATATTTCAACTTTTATTTCCTATTCCTCTTTCTTTTCTCTCTTTTTAATACTTTCACACTTGTTTATTTTCTATTTAAAAGATGCTGGATTTTTGACCAGCAAAATACTGTATAACTTAGTACATGCTAGACGATTTATTTATAAATGTCAGCAATTTTATCTTTTATTTTTTGTTTTTTGAGGAGGTTTTGTTTTCGACAAAAAATAAATAAATAAAAAAAGTAAAAGATCATAATTTAATAAAATGTATGTGAAAACAGCACAGCTTCTACACTACAAAGTGAAACCTTATTATGCATGCTTCACTTGTATGCTTTTCTTTCTTTTAAGTCAGATTTGCTATCTTTTACCGTGTACACTACGTGCGATTAATGTAAATCAAGAGACACAGAGAAGAAAAGAAAAGAAATCATTGCTAACTAAGAAAATGGGAGAACATTCGCCAATTCTGCTTGCACTCAAAATGCCTTTGAATCTCAGATTATACGTGTAAGCCTCATTAAACAAGGCATATTTACAGAACCACATAAAAGCACTACAAATCAGAAAATAGTCTTGGAAATGCACAAAATCATGTAAATGCTTTTCAAATCACAAATACAGACTTGGTATATTTGAATAATTCGGCTACATTTCGTAAACAATAGTGTATGAATCGCATACAATAAATAAATATAGACTAATAATGCATACGAGTTAGTAATAAAAACCTAAAAAAACATAGCAAAACAAAATCTCAAACAAAATCATAATCTAAATTATGCAAAATATACATTTTTTATTTTGCAACCAATAACATTAAGTTCAACAATATGTTTTAATGCACAAAAAGTCCCCACTACTTCAGTAACCTGTTGAGATGCAATACAAAAACTGTACTCAAGAGACACAAAACAATTTTATAATTTAATGCCAATAAAGAAACGAGACTAAATCCCATTAATTTCAATACAAGTTTGTCTCGTTGCCAAAGTGACAATAAAGAAACGAGACTAAATCTCATTAGTTTCAATAGCATTTCGTCCCATTAGTTTTTTGCAAAAGGAAAAAGCAATTCCATATTAGTAAATCATCGGATCCCATAACGAAAAATAAACATCAGTAGAAAAATTCGTTAATATAATAAATAGGTGTTGGAAATGAAAGAAAAGTCCTGTGTTTGCCCTGGGCATTATTTTCCCCTCTCATGTTGACTTTACTAAACAGTAAATACTAAGATTCAAGGCACATTTACTCTTTATTTACAGTCCATTAGCTTAGTTAATTGTTTTAATGTTATTTATTTTTTTACATTGGACTAATACTAATCCTATGAGCAAGTCACACATAACAACAACAACTCCATAACGATTTATTTTAGTAATGAATCTATGGTCGAGATTAATATTGTACTAACTTAGACTCCATCACAACACACAATGAGATACAAGTTAACGTGTGTAAACATAGTGAAACACGGTCAATACCTAAATTGGAACCCTAGGGACACCTTTCAAAATACCAGTTAGACTTCCCATTGCTTAATTTGAGTGATCTCTAGGTGATGGTCACTTACTGCACTAACAGCATAGTATACATAATAGATTTCCCATCTACCGGGTGACTTTCGACATTGCAACCTTGTTTTTCTTACAATGTCAATATAGAAACGTAACTAACTATGATCAGTTCTAATAGCAGTTTGTACCACCCGGTATAGTTCTCTATAACCGTATATCAAGATATAATGAAAGGTCCAGGTGGCAAATGGACACACGCAAGTCAATTATAATGGGCAAGTACAGTACAAGAAGCATCATTTAACATGGCACCACTTATTTTATTAAACAACCAATCAATAAAAAGCTTACAAAAAATAATTTTCAATGTTTCATTGATTTTTTTTTCAACTACAGTGGAATTTGTTTAACGCAAACTCGTTTAACACAAAACAACTTTGTTTTTCAAAATGAGCAAAATGCATAAACCGCCGGCGAAAACACAGAGAAAATCAAAATTTTTATAAGTTTTAATTGGTTTTTATAAAAACAACTGCAAAATCAAAACCAGTAAATAAACGAGACAAAACTTCATTGGAACTGATGAGATTTAGTCTCGTTTCTTTATTGTAACAAGACGAAACTTCATTGGAAAATTGTTTTTTAGATAAACCATTTCGTGTTAAACAAATTCCACTGTACTCTGATATTAAATGAAACTTTGTAGAGTGTATGCGTGTTAGTAAAGTGGTCATTATGACTGAAAGTCCCTGTCAACCGAAAGGCCCCAAACTGTGAAATAATGAATGTTTATTATTAGCTCCCATAGGGTTTTTGCCACAATATAAGGAACCGGCACAGTTGATGCAACATAGCTAGAGATTACACGTAAGAAAAAACTGTTATAAAATTTATAAAGAGCATTAAACATGTCTAAAATGTAAAACTCATCAATATTATAAACTGGTTAAATTTTAAAACTGGCAAAAATTTAAAAGAAAAAAAAGAAACACAGTACTGTAGTTTCATTTCTTCACATAACCATTTGACATTTGAGTTAAGAATCAATGAGTATTATGTGACATCAGTGGCAGAACTACACAGTCATCAGTTTCCATTATCTCTTCCAAAGATTTCAAAAACAAACATGTACAAGTACAAACACTGCACTAGAAAATACCAAAAGGTCAATAGATTTTTTTTCCTATCAGCTTTAGTATGTGCCGATAAGTACCATTAATTGCTTTCTCTTTAATTTTGAAAATAAAAAAATAAAGTGGTTTTCTTAAAATGTAGATGGCGCTTGTATATGATACAATTAGATAGCTGTAATGGCTGCATAACATAACATACATTAAGCTTAGACTTAAAAACATGAAGCAAAGGATATCATCTGCCCAACAACACTACGCCCAATGCAATGCAACGTTTCTTTAGGTATTAATTGTCTTTCAGCTGCCATTAAAAAACCGGAAGTAACTTTCATTTGGTTTCATATCATTACACTGCTTCCGCCATTTGTTGATTGTCGCTTTTAATTATCAAAAGCAAAGACAAAAGCGAGATTCAGCACTCAAGTCACGTGATTTACATTTGAATTCACTTCCGTATACGATAGCAGCTCTTATTTTCATTGCATTTCTTTCAAAAACTAAACAGAGAGGCTCTTATGTCGTTGAAAATTTTTTTTAAAAAACACGTTAATCAACATCTTTTCATTTACTTAGATAAATATAAATTTATGAACGTATCTAACACTCGTATTTCAGAGTCCTCCTCATCGTTATCATCATCATCATCATCATCGTCGTCGTCATAGTCGTCATCGCCCGTCGATTTGATGCTGTTAATTGAAGAGTAGTAGATTAAAAGCAAGGTTAATTTGCGAGGAAAAAGATTGCGTTGTGTGCGGTGTTGACGCTCGTTATTCAATCGATTAGTTTTTATTCCACTTTTACACCTCAATTACGGTGGAGCAAATTTTCCTTCACACTCATATTCACTCCCTTCTAAACGGTAAACACCGATGGCAAGGAATTACCACAAGCAAATCCATCCGTTGAGAATGATGGATAATTAATACGTAAATTAAAGAAAAATACTAAATCCCCCTTTAAGAAATTGTTTATTAAACGACATATTTAGTCATCACTCATCATATTAAAATTTTTTTTATAAATAAATAAAAATGTTTATCAAACATTGCATATTGCTTTTTACAAATATAGAAAAAATATTTAAAGAATTTTTTTTCTCTGTCATTAAAAGCTTAATGCTCTCTTTTTTTTCACCTAAAGAAAATTTCTCCAATTTCACGATGAAAGTCAGCTGGTAAATAAATGTAGTGTATAGCAGCAGCCATTACATATCGGTACCCAAAAAAAATCATATAAAAAACTCTTTAAGTTTATCTGTAAGAATGCTCATTTGCATATATAATTACTTTCAAGCAATCATAGTAATTACGAAACAACTCGTATTATAATAATTCTCCATTAATTACTGCAGCATACTGTATACCCACAGCAGTTTCGCTATTACAATAATTATGATACAGTTATTAATTATTTTAATATTGAGTAAAGCGAAAGAGTAAACACATAAAAATAAACATAACAAAAATAAATAAATTGCTGCCCCTTAAAGCAGGCAATCACTAATAGCAGTCAGCCATTGCAGTTTGGTGTTTATACAAAGGGCAGCACCGATTCACATTTCATAACTTTGTAATTTTGCTATCTTAATTTTGTTAATTAATACAGTAAAACCCTATTAACGTAAAATCGCTTAAAACGAAAAAATTTCGCTTTTTTATTACCGAGTGATTTTCTAACTTGGAGCACTGATAACAAAACAAGACTAAATCGTATCAATTTCAATGACGATTTGTCTCATTTCTTTCTTATCTCGAGAAAAAATAAGCCAATGAAGAAATGAGAAAAAATCCTAACAATTTCAATGGTGATTTGTCTCATTTCTTTCTCATCCTAAGAAATAAACGAAAAAAAAAGGTTTTCACTGCATTTTAATTTGCTGCTTAAAATACTTTGTATTAAATTTAGCTTTTCTAATTAAACTCAAAATGTTATCTCTAAAAATAGCAACAAAAATCCATAAAATCAAATTGGCTTTTAAAGACAGATAATTGGTCCATTAAAAGCACACAACTTTATTTTTACCAACAATATACTGTATCTGAATAATCCGACAGAAAATACTGCATGTCACTTCAAAACTAAGTTTAAATAACGAGACTCGGCGTTTAAATGACCTTTGAGAAGTTAAATTACCGTATTGAAATAGATCACATACATCAATTGGATAATTGACGTCTTACCAAAGCTCTAATACCGTTAGTTACGTCACTCTATGCAACTTTCAATTCATTTTAACTTCATTTCCAGCATTTGAAAAGTGCATCGTAAATGCTCAGACAGATATTTGTTTTCTCCAATGTACAGATATTAAAGAGCAGTGTTTGTATGTGTATATTTCGCTATTTATTTACATTTTGTCGTCGAGTCTATCTAATTCACTAAGTGGAATTTTAGTCTCCATCTATAAAAAATAACTCAAACTCCCAGAAACGTTAATTTAGACTCAAACGAAATGCACTTTTCAACGTTGATAAAATTGTTATCTTCAATTTCGTTTATTTTAACTAACATCAAAACGAATGCTCGTTATTTTACGCTGAATGTGGTTAATGTTTATTTTTGATTGTTGCCTAAAGGGCAATTAAGAAATAGCAGACGACTATAATAATATTGAGGCGCAATACTATCACTCACCAGATGACGCTTCTTTAATAATCGTCAGGCGCCAATCCAAAAATGGTTATCATCTCAAGCCGGTGCTTGTGCACTTTCTTTTTTCTCCCTTTTTATAAATACAAATAAAAACATTCCCGTCTCCATTTTGGGATAATTCACGCTCTATATTCACAATTTGAACACAGATTCAAAATTTAACAGCTTTCAACTTCTTCTCTCTCCCCAAAAAAAACAAATTAATCTAATCCCATCTCAAGTGTCCAGGATTTTTGACGACTTTCAAAATTCCATTTATCGACTAAAAGTAAACAGTCTCATCGACATCTCGGCAGCTATTATGACGTCATCTTCACTTTTCCTTTTAAATAAGCTGACTGAAGCTAACTTTTCACCGTACAACATACATTAAAAATCAGATAAAACACCAGCATCTGCGCAGGCGTCGCAGATTAATTACGCTAATACAGTTGATTGACATTAATTCTAAGCAAAGTAAATATCAACTATGGCATGCATTTAATTACTCGAAGAGTAAAGACTGACATGACAACCATATCGTAACTTTATCAAGCAAAATAAAAATCTTCATGACTATCATTAAATACATTTTTCAATCCTATACTTTCTAATGAAGTTTAAAATTATAGATAATTGAACTTCTGCTTAGTAACATAACTATAATTTAATATCTTAAAAATTCAAGGTGATTACAGAGTGATTTTCTAAATTGGAGCACTGATTTTTATAGTGTCAATAAAGAAACAAGACTAAATCTTATTAGTTTCAATGGCAATTTGTCTCATTTCTTTCTTATCATAAAAAATAACTTATGTCAATAAAAAAATGAGACTAAATCTTATCACTGTCAATGGCGATTTTTCTCGTTTATTTCTCTTGCCATGAATTTTTTTTTTAAAAATTAATAAAATCTCTGTATTTTTTTAATCATTTTAAAAACCAAATGTAGACTGGCACTTCAGGTCAACATTTTGTGAGATATGTGTTAGTGTTTAAAAAAAGATTTTAATTAAACTTGTTAATGCAGTTTGATGTAATTTAGCGATGTAACCTTCACTACATAGCATAAAAATGAGTTGTTAGATAAAAACAAATTCTTTCCCCAAATAAAACCGCTGATGAAAACAGGAGAAAATGATGGATGAAGGGATAAACTGAGATTGCACTTGAACACATACAGTATGCTGTCTCATACTACTGTAGCGTGACATATTTTCTAAGGTAAAGCTACAGAGGATTTAGTTTCATTCCACCTTATTATTAAAACGCCAACGTTATGCTCAAACTTCATAACAAGCAGACAGACCACACACTTTCTTCAATGCAACACAACAACAACATAAGAAAACCAACGTCAGAGTGACGATAATTAGTGAAAATGGTTTAATGTTTTAAGAAAATGTTTAATTATGATAGTTAATGACCCTTGGCGTCCTTTGAACTTCAGGCTACAGCGTTAACTCATACCCACACACACATATTGCGTTTTCTTAAAGTGTCTTTGACATGTCAGATGCATTTAAAGTCACCGTTGACATTTTGAATGATGCAAAATAATCAATGGAGGCATGTTGAATGCAATTTGCGATCACTTAATTAAGCAAATAAAACCTCGTTTTACACGTAAATCGAAATTCATTACAATAAAGAAAAAACAATTTTTTTCTCTCCTTCTTATTCAACGATTTTACTTGATTATCTTAACTTTTAATTTATTAAAATAACGTCCTGGATTTTAAATCCTTTGAGAAAGACGTAACTACGACGTCGAATTGCTGACAGATTACTTTTAATACGTGACTGAAATTTCAAAAACGGTTAATCTAATCCGGAAATAAATTCAAGTCAGGTAGAATGTACTGTATATGCATTTTACCACAAACACATATATTTTCCACTATGGCACTTTGGCTATTAGTTGACATTTATCCTTTCCCACTACACTAACCCCTTCCTCCCTCCCCCATCACCACCACACTATCATTTCATCATAATTTACTCCCAAATCAAAATTTTGTATAGTTTAATACTACACAGCTCATGTTTATCAATTTTCAACGTTAATCAGTATTCCATATAAATTCGACATAAATCATCAAATTTAAACTTGTATTTAGAAAAATGAAAGATAAAATCAAATTTCATATATAGTAAAAATCGTTTAACACGAAACGGCAGAGACCAAAATATTTAATCGTGTTAAAAAACTTTTGTCTTTAGAAAAACTCACTAAAATGACATTTCTTACTACAATGCAATTTTAAATTTAAGCAAATTAAAAATAAGCAAAAAATAAAATTTCAATAAAGAAACGAGACTAATTCTCATCTGTTCCAATAGCGATTTGTCTCGTTTATTTCCTGGTATTAATTTTGCATTTGTTTTTATAAAAACTAATTCAAACTTACAATTATTTTGATTTCTCTACTTTTTCGACGACGGTATATACATTTTGAAAAGCAAAAATATTTCGTGTTAACAGAAAATAATGTATGGAAATGCCTATTCTTTAGTCGGGATCTGTGTTAACTGAGTTTTTGTGTTAAGCGTGTTCGTGTTAAGCGGATTTCACTGTATTTAAGTTACTCAAACGACATCCAAAAACAACAAATAATAAACTTAGTATTTCACAAAATCAAAATTTTGATAAAAAATATTAAGAATTCTATAAATTTATAAAATTTTTATAAAAACAAATAAAAAATGAATATACATTTTTCTTTGCTTTTATTATTATCAAATAACATTGCTTTCACTGAATGTTTGTCTTATTTCTAATATGTAATAATTAAACGAGAATAAATGACATTGGATTCAATGGAAATTTATCTCATTTCTCAACTGTTAATATAAAATTTAGTTGCAGTGCTTTCTTAAGAAGCCACTCTTTTGTTACTTTAATGCAAGGCATTAAAAAGTCAGCTTAATTAACCCATTACTGCTACATTTTTGTGTCCTATTTTTAAAGACTTGAGCATTATTCATATCTTGACAATTTATTGATTTTCACGTCACTACCATTAAAATGTAGAAATTACAATACAATTCAGTGCTTAGAAAACAGGCGTGGTTTTCAAAAAGCGCTTTCACAGTCACAGTCTCATAATACGGTTGATATTAAACGGTAAACGTCTTCAAAAGCTTTATTTTTCTTTTGCTTTCAACTATATATTTTCTTCTATTCAACCTATTTTATTTTTCATTTATACACAAACGAAAAAGAAGAGGGAGGAAAAATGAAAAGAAACTTAAAGCTGGCATCGACAATGACATGAAGATGCAATGGGAGGAGAAACCAAATTTAATTTTTTTTTTCTTAACTCAAAGCGTTTAATTTAATTCCCAATAGAAAAGTAAACTTTGTATAACCACAGTTTCGTCGATAAACAACCCATGGCAATATTAGTTAATACATTAAAAAGCCCAGTTTGAATATTTGATTTAATCGATGCAGTAATGCTTAACAATAAAGTATACATAGCGCCACCTATGAACCACAAACAGAAAGTCAACGACAATTTGGCATCAGAAAAAGTTATGAAGTCTGAATGATGAAAATCAGAAACCAAATTCATGAAAATAAATTGCTAAATTGTAAGACATTTTAACTAAAAATGGGGGATTTAATGGCCCCAAAGTTCCTTTACCTGGCCCCATTGCTAAACCTTATTCTCAACGCGATTTTACCCAGTTTAACCAAATTTTAAACCATTTAAAAAAAACTGAAGTTTCTATGTATAAGCTACGAAGCGTGTAACAATGGGAATAAAAGTTTTTGCGCATGTGCAATTTCAAATTGTAAGATGTTAAAACGAGTTACGCAAATTTAACGTCGAAATTGCACATTCAAATCGACACTACGGTGATCAACGTATCTGACACAATATCCAAAGAAAGAGAAAATCCATTTCCATAACAAACGAGCAGACGACGGCAATGCAAAATATAAAAAAAGCACAGAAAAAAAGTGAAAAAGTAAAAAAAAAAGGTGTAAAACTACGTTATGTCTAGATGGGTGTTAGTAGGCAGGAAAAAATAACGTCGTCTGCGTTTATATTCGATGTCAAAATTATGCAAACGACCCTTCTCTATTATGGATATGCTTCCAATTTTTAACATACTTCCTCCTTTGCAATACCGGATACTTTATTTATTTGTATTTTTATTATGGATGGTGATGCTGTCAAAACAAGGTCATACAAGGTGCTTTACTGTTAATTGTTAAAATTACGCCACTTTTAGCCAAAAATAAATATAATAGAAAAGTGTTGCACGTAATGTTAACGCTTTAAAACTGACATTTTTTATTAAAATTTCAATTTATTATAAAGAATGGTTATCAATCCGAGTCTTGCTGATATAAATGCGAGCTGAGATTTTAAATTTAAGCAGAAAATTGCCAAAAATTTGCAATTAAATTACGCAAAAAATGGTCTTAAATTTCTCAAATTCTTAAAATTCGAACAATTTTATATTCCAACGATTTTATTTCAAATTCTTAAAATTCGAACGATTATTTAAAGTGTCTTGTTCGAACTATTTTATTTAAAATTTCATATTCGAACGATTACATTTAAAATTTTAAAATTCAAACGATTTAATTTAAAATTTCATATTCGAACGATTTATGAGATTACGATTTTTTTGGACTAAATTTATAAAATTTAAAAATAAAATGTTTTTTTTTACTTTAGCTGGCCATTGCATTAAACTTAAACGTCATTTTTTAAAAATGGCTGTTGAGGTCGTCTATTAATAAATTTTGCCGTAAATATTTTGGTAAATTTAAGCCGTTGTGTACTAAACAAAATTCGCAATATGCAAATAAATTTTGCTAAGGAATGTCTTGAAGATGTAAACTTTAATTTGCTATGAGCTAAACGGAAATTAAAAATGTGCATAACTAAACCGTTTGTCTCGGAGAGAGTGGCAGAGAGAAATATTTGGTGCGTGCTTGATTAGGATTAATTAGTATGCGCCTCAATGATTTTACGTTACCATCATTGACGCCTTCAGGCCGACGTTATTTTAACGCTGACATCAAGCTACATCAAGCTCTTCGCGATCAATCACATGACATACACAAAATGTAATAGATTGTGCAAATTGGGTGATAGCTTTTTTTATATTATTTTAAAAAAAAAGAAAAATAATGAAAGACAGTGAGAAGCAAAATGATGAAAAAATTACATTTACAAAAAATAAATAAATAAAAAAAAAAGAAAAAATTGAGACAAAATGTGAAAGTAGGCGTGGCATATTTGAACTTGAGATTATTTTTTTTAAATAAGAAAATATTTATATTCAGCTTTGTTGTCATCAGATTTTGATAGATGAGAATTTAATCCGATTTGCAAGCAGCTGGCACAGTGGGGTGAGTGAGAGATTTAAAAATTTAAATCGAGTAGCCAATCAAAGACGAAACAATGCAGAAAAAAAATAAATAAATGAAAGTCATTTACATTTTAACAAATAACTTTGCCAAATGATTAATGCGCCTATAAAAATATTATAATATCGAAATTTCCACATGAAAACAAAACACAGCCTCACTCTTATTTACACATTTCATATTATAAAAGTATAATTAACTGTCATTTCATTACTTTGTGCTACATGCAAACTAATTTCATTATCAGTTTCATCAATAATTTATTTATTCACATCTTCATTAAAAATTATTTATGCTTACAGTGGTACATGTACAGTTAGTGTACTTTTACTATCATTTTATTTCAAATTTTAACGATGCTCTAATAAACCTATATCAGCTTTATTATCTACATTAATTTATTGCTCAATATTTGTTTAATGCAACTCACAGCACTTAATTACATTAAGTATACCAATACCTGTACAAACAAGTATCTGTAACTTTAAAAAAGTCAATAAAATCCAAATTACATACAGTAAATACTAAATTCTTTCAACTGCAAATATATTCACGTTGCAACACTATAAAGCTACTGAAAGTAGAAAGATATTTTAAATTTTTTCACGCCCCATATCATATATTTACACTTAATATACTGAAAAAAATAAACGAGACAAATCCCCATTGAAACCGATAATATGGAGTCTCGTTTTCTTTCTTGACATTTTAACTTGCACTGTTTTTCGGGCACTCAGTTTCCATGTTTTTCTTTTATACGAAATATCTTAAATTAGTTTCATGCTAATTTTTAATATTAGTAAATGCCCTGATGTCAACTACATAAAAAAATTTGCAACTTCACTTTTCACCTAAAAAGAAACGAGACTTAATGGCATCGGTCTAAATACACATTTGTCTCGTTTCTTTATTCTTCCCTTGATGAGACTAAGTTGCATTGGTTTCAATAAGAATTGATCTCGTTATTTAGTTACATAATGGAATTAAGGAGTTTTCTTATTAAGATAACAATATCTTTAAGTCTTTAAATTTCAATATTAAGATATTGAAAGTCAATAAATTGAATTATTCCTCAGCCTTAGATTTTCCCAAGTAAACGTCCTATTCAATATTTAATATTTTCAGTAATTTTATTTGAATTTGTTACAATTGATTTCACTAAACTAAACTGGGTTTTATTGTAAATTATCGATGCAAAAAGTCAATTTTTTACACCAAAATAATGATTTTTTTTAGTCAATAATGTGGAGTCATTGATCAATATTCTATCGATATCCCATTACATTTAGTCCCGCCTATTTCTTCCTCTTATACAATATTTACGCTTTTGCAATTTTGAGCTGTACTATTTTTATTTCTACGCTGAAAATTTGCATGGATAAAAATGTGGACGAATGAGCAACTAGTGCAGCGATTGAGTGTGACTTTTATCGCCATCTTTTCCCCGCTTTCTACCGTATTCTGTCAGCTCCAATCTGCGGTAGACGATGAGCCGAGAAAAGCCATTTCATACCATGCATTCATCTGCGCACAAATTTCCTATTAATAACGTTTTCACGCGTGTCTGATTTTGCTACCACGTTATGCACAAATGTGACGTCACACCAAACGCTCATTTATCAATCTTACGTTCACTCAACAACGATAAATAAAAATTACTTCGTTAAATACTAAATAGATAGATAAAACTAAAAGAAAAAGAAAAAAACTCATCCTAAATAAAAGAGATTTTTTTCTTAAGACACAAATTATAAACTTTTAACAGGAAAGTTTATCAAGTGACACTGTGAATCGAGATAAGTTCTTACATGCATCTTCTTTTGTTCACCAAACAACAGAAAACGGCATCTGCCTGTATTGCATTTTTGTATTATAAGTTAAAGTACAATTCCACCGTGCAACAAATGTTCAATAAATAAGTCAGCTACGACGAAAAAGAAAAAAGAAAAAAAATACACACAAAGGTTATATATAAAAGCAAAAGTCAGGAAATGAATTTGGCACCGCCCAATTCAAATATCACAAACATTCGTATAGATGAAAAGTCAAAAGATTTGAAAATATTCAATCAAAAACACGCCAACAAAAGTCATCGTCTAAATCAATTGTCTCCAAGCACTACGCCCCATTCCTCAAACAACTTTCATCTAAACACAGTTTCCCAAACTCTTTATACCTATGTACCACCTTTTTTCATTTTCCTTAATACAATACATACAAGAATTACTGTTAAAAATGTCTTCATTTCAATGTAAAAAATGCCATTTTAACTGAAACATAGAAACTGCAAATCTCAAGAGATTCAGTTTCTCATCATCACTGTTTTAGACTCAAATATTCCTGTTTCTAGAATTATAGGACCAGAACTGAGATTTTCCTGAACTGATCTTGATTTAAGACTGAAGTTAACTAAATTAAAACCTAATATAAAATCTCTTTGCATTGAGCACAAAAATGTAAGCTTAAAAAATAAATTACCACTAATATTTTAAAATCTAAAAAATGTATTCATTAAAATTATTTTGTACTCAAATTTAAGTAATATATTTTATGTTTAAGAAAATGCTACAAAAAAGGTTGGGAAACACTGGTTTAATCCTTCATGAATGTAATTTGTTTACTTTTTAGTTAAAAACAGTTTGCGAATCATTGATTTAGCTTTAAATGTTATGTTTACTTTCTAAATTGGAAAACTAGAAAACTAAAAAAACTATCCATTGGAATTCAAGCAATTTAGTCTCGTTTCTTTATCTGCAAAAACTTGTTTAAAAAGACCAAGTACATGAACTGCTTTTGTGGAGAAGTAAAATCTCTACAGTACTTTTGATCATACATTTTTTTTATTTCTCAGCTAAAAAGATAAAATGACAATTAAAAGCGATTAACTGTTGCTAATTAGCGAGTACACAAATAATTGTGAATCCAGATAGCCTTATTTCTAAGTTTGAGAGCAAAAACATCTGAAAATCTCCCATTTGGAATTATCATTAGTCTTTGATAATCCCATCAGTTTGTGTACATCGTCTTATAAAGTACTGTATCGTATAAATAAGCAGCAAAGTCGATTAATTTCTAATGTGGATATGTTTGTTCAATGTACTTTAATATTTATTGTTTAAGCTTATTTAACCACCATGATACTTTTTAAAAATAAATTTTACTATAAATTTTAATATGTACGTTTTTATCAGATGTTTTCCACAAGTTAAAGTCCATCATTTTAATTCATCAGTTGGTCACATACGGCACAAAACTTTCTACTTGACTGAGCAATTTCCGTTTCCGTATTTTTAAACATACTACATTAAATTACTATATTGATTAATCATAGTGAAATTCAGTTGCCGCATATTTTTCCATGTATTTTCGTGTTTATCGATAAGTATAGTACCATAATCACCAAATATCAAAGTAACGCATAGAACCAATAGCCAAATGCAATCCCAGAAACTAATCCACAGCTTAATTTATGCTAATTACGATCAGAATCAATTTAGGAGATTTCACACACTGCACAAACATCAGCCATCACTAATGAACAGTTAATAACCTAAAACTCCTAAATAAACAACACAAACTTTTTCACCAAAACAAACCCTCCCTCCCTCTCTCCCACAAAAATAAAAAAGAGCTCAACTGAATTTTCAGAGAGAAGAATAATTAATCTCATTGCATTGTTTATCTAGCAAGATTGAAAAGCTTTAAATCTCATTTGGAAAATACGACCTTTAATCTTGTTTATGCGTCATATTAATCTCAGTTCAATTACAGAGGTACCGGTGGTTATTTGATCAAACTTTTTTACCAGTCTAATCAAAATTATTTGAAAACGACCGCTGTCCTCTTTTGATTGGTTTAACAGCCAAACTCATACTCAGTGGTTTATCCGCAGATATTGCGATTATGTAACTGTACGAGAAAGTTATTACCGGATGGGACATATAAAAGTTTAGTGCATCCAATCGAAATGCTACGATACAGACCTTGGGTGACACAGTACTACATGCAATTCAGTCTCATCACTTCAAAAAAATAAATAAATAAACGAGACAAATTGTTATTGCAGTCAATGTAACTCAGTCTCGTCACTCTTTGAAGAATAAAAAAAACGAGACAAATGTGTATTTAGATATATGCAATTTAGTCTCGTTTATGAATAACTCCTGTTCTTGAATATGGCGTCTGAGAAACATCTAAAATATTAAGATTTTCATGGATAAATTTTAATTAACATTTTTCTTAATCACATTGAACCTAATTCAGCTTAATAAATTAACTGTCATTCAGTTTCTCATCATTCAACTCCTGTACTTTTCTAAACAAAACTTTTTTCTTACAAAGCTGAATTTATTTTGCCATATTATATTTTGTTTATTAAATAATTAAGAAATAATCCGTCGTTTATTTTAACACAACGTCAACATCCCCATAAACGTTCAAATTTAAATGATGTACTTTTTATAAATTTAAATGATATACAGTAGTTTCTTCGACTTATCAAGAGAGCTGCGTCTTAATTAAAATTGCATTACATCTGACGTCATATTCATCAGTTATCTCGATTAGCCTTCCGTTTCATTAAGTTAAGCAGCAACGACAGTTGATCCTACATAAGCTCACAATTACCTTTCCAAGATGAAATGCCGTAAATAAACGCCCTTTTATAGCAATTCATGACGTCATGTACCACCATCTCGCTCAAAGATATTATATAATACTCAATAACCGCATCTAAGACAATGCAATAGATGAATAGTAAGAAAAAAAATATGATAAAAACAATACACTGATGCAATGATGCCATCTAACGACTGCATAATACAATTTAGTTCAAACAAATGGCACTATACATCTTTACAATGCAGCATCACCAAGATTAATCAATTTTTAATTACGTCAGTCAATCAATTTAAACGTGGTATTAAAAAATTTACAAAAAGTAAAATTTTTCTCAAGTATTGTAGTGAAGCTATATGATGAACAGCTCCCATACATTTTTATAAAAACCCAATAATAATAATACAGTGAAATCCGTTTAACACAAACTCGGTTAATACAAAACAACATTGCAGTCCAGAACTCAAGTATAGGCATTTTTGTTAACATGAAACGAAATCCGCTTAACACAAAAGAATTTAATTTTTCCGAAATAAAAATTAGCTCATTGAGACATAACACCATTGTAACAGATGAGAATTAGTCTCGTTTTTTTAGTAGTACATTATTTTATTTTTTATTAAAAAAAATTAAAAATTGAATTGTTTTTTCTTAAATGCATTTTTATGCACAAAATGCAGAATATTTTAAAATGTAAATAGTGTTCATAAGATTATGCACTCTAAAAATGCCATTTTAGAGAAAATGTTCTTTGTTTTTGTATGTTTTGTTTAAGATAAAAAAAATTTCTTTTAACACGAAGAAATTTTTCAGTCTCTACCATTTCGTGTTAACCGGATTCCACTGTATTTTATTCAATATTCAGCCATTTGCTGAGTGAAGTGAGAGTGCAATTTCTAACTTTCTTTTACGCTATTGCACCAGTCTATTTCACTGGTCAAGAAACACTTTACACATTCGCATAATCTTAAAACATTTAAATTAAATTTCAACAACAACTACTAAACCAAACAAAAACAGAATTACTCGTCTAATTCTTCACATTTCTTGCATATCAAAAAAAAAAATCAATAAACAAACTAAACCTATTAAAAATCACTATATGAAAATTTACAGTTACATCTTCCTTATCATTAGCTACAAATCTTGTATTTAGCATAAAAAAATGCATTTTTCCTTGCAAGTTGTTACTATACTGTACGTAATTATACAGAAATAAACTAACGAATGCCCATTGGATGTTTATTAGCATTTCACCAGCTCTAAATGGCTCTTAAGGTTAGACCATTACACCAAGAATAACTTCCTGAAAAAATAAGAAAAACTTGCCTATCAAAACAAACGTGATGCAGTACTGTACTGTACTTGCTCTGACATTGGTCAAAAGTGGCTAATCTCATCATTGGATACCCAACATGAACTCAGTTTTACCTCTGTCCGTAATAACACAATCTCAAAGCAATGTCATACGCCAAGTTAAAATAGATCTGACTTTACAGTAGCAATAATAATACTGTACTGTACTTGATAACAGACCTTGATACTCATGATCGGATTAACCAGCAGAAGAGCTGAACGAAAAACCCATTTTTTCCAACAAAAAAAATGTCTGTAATAAAAAAAATTTAATCTAAAAATCGATTATTGTACTTTCCACTCAAAATAGAATCAAATGTATTAAACAAAAACCGCTTAAACGATTATTTTGCACTTAAAAACATAATCTTAAATTAATTAAATGCAAACCAATTTTTTTAAAAGATATAAATCTGCTTAATTAAAACTGTCATTGTTAAAAATAAAAAGCAATTACAGTACTTACAGTAAATCCAACTGATTGCCAACAAATTTTTTTTAAACATTTTTACTTGGACCCACAAAAACAATGATTCGTAAGGGCCACAAAGACCTAAGCATATTTTTCTTCTTCCTTTATAGGTTAATAGTGTCTAGACCGTAGAAATTATAACTTAATCTCAAGGTTAGCCTATTACTTTTCTTTTAATAAGAAAAAAAAGTTGTCTCTATCAAATTAAAGGCAAGTCGTAAGAAATGTGGAAACATCAGTAGTGTGCGAGATTGCGGCTGATACAAAAATGTTGGCGGTCTCCCAATGGAAATCAAAATTGCAGTACATGTGATTTTCAATTAGTGTGTCTATCTCTTCCCAAACATATTCCCCTTTGACACCAAGCAACACTTTTGTGTGTATTTGGATTATAAAGAGACGAATGGAAAGTGACAGTGTAAAAGAAGAAAAAGGTAAATCAAGTTTAAAATATTTATTAAGAAATCTCTCGAGTATTTTATCTTGTAACCAAAAGCTTCATCTTTATTTACACAACACCATTCCAATTTTCCAACTTTAACTCTTTCTCTCTAATCTCATCTACTGTACAGCTCTTACTATACACGTCGATAATAAATTACAAACATGCGGAAAACTCAATCAACAAACAAATCAATAACAAATTCATTTAATATCTCATCAAGACCATGCACTCTCTGCGCTAATTAGCAACTAAATTCCATAATTCAGTTATCAAACACGGTTCACAAAGCCTCAATAGAGATTTACCAAGTGATGGGCATTAATGGTCATTGTACTACTTTTACTAACTATGGTAGTAAATCTCAATATTTATCTAACAATTGCTTAATTATCCCTTCGGTAAACAGTTTAAAACAACATTATAAATACTATTTTACGTCAAATAATAAAATCGCTCCTTTAAAATAAAAATTTAGCGAATACAGTATTTGTTTAGCAATATGGCTATGACAATAATAAATAGTCTAAAATTGAAATAATAAAAACTGCAACTGTATTTTATAGTTCAGCCATATGGTCTTCTATTAACCTATTGATAACCTTATCTATTATACTGTAATAATTAATCTACAACCAAAGTCATCACCGGTGCAGTCAATGTTATCAAAAAGTCAAATGACCAACATACACTGTTATCAAGATTAGTTGCTATCAAGATCAGCTGTGATAAGGTCAACATTGCTCTTTTTAAAAACACACGTTTTCACTTCCTTCTTTGCTTTTGTGTGTCAATTAGTGATGAAACATCGAATCAAAAGTATCGATGCTGGTATCAAAAATGGCATCGGAACAAAAGTATCGATGCCAAAAAAGTATTGGGTCAAAAGTATCGATACTTGCAATATCGGATTTTCGATACCCGGTTTTTTTTAATAAAAAACGTAAATCAATGTAAAAAAAATGTTCAAAAGACAAAAAGCTATAACCAATGGCTGTTATCCAACAAAAGTGGTTACATTTCAAACAATAATCGCAAAGATAATATGTTATAATGTAATTGCACAATCGATACTTGCACAGTCCAAAGTAATCTTGAATACTACATACTGCTGTTTATTTTGATTATTTTATTAAATAACATTTATGCATGTTTAATCATGTTTCAATTAAGAAATTTATGTTTTTAGTATAAAAGCCAAATCGCCGTGACATCACAATTGGCTGTTTAATGTACAGTATGTGTCTAACAAGGCCATAGTGATACCTGTACTAACTTTTTATGTTACAGTATACTGTATTTTTACCAACAAATACTAAATTTTTTTTTATCATACTATTTTTTTATACTTTTATTACTGTTTGGTTTATTAATTTTTAATAGGGAGCCATCAATTCAAGTTTCACTAACTTAATAATATTATACTTTTTGTACATAATTTACATACATTCATTTATTAATTTTTATATGTGCCATCTAGCGATTGAGTGCTGTGATGCAAAGCCAATATGCAATCATTTTTTGAATCAGTTGAGTAGTACGGTATTAAATTTGATGAATGGACGACTAATAAATACTGTATTTGTAAATTAAATAAAAATTCCAACATTTGCTTCCTGTTTTGAAAGCTTCTTAAGGTCAAGGTTGGCATTCCCTAAAAAGGGGCCTGGGTGCAAAAAATATTAGTGACATTCAATTGATTGCAAACATAAATTACTAAATTAGAGGCCCCCTAATTGGCGAATATAAGTTAACAAAAAATGTTTTTAGAAGCTAAACATTTTAAACAAAAATTTAAAAAAAGGAACTTTTTTGTCATTTGGGGGTCACTAAATCGCGGGGCCCTGATGCATAGCATCTGTCGCACCTTCCCCCCCCACACACCCTCCTGAAGGCCAGTCCTGCTTAAGGTATTTATATTTGGTTTTCTACAATTCAACAATACAGTATATCGTCCCAAAATTCCATTATCATTCTATTGTAATTGATATCATTGCAGTCCCATACTAAAGTATTGGCATCTCTAAAGTATTGTTTCCTGTTAAGACAAAATAAAATCTGTTTAACACAGCAAAATTTTGCTTTTTCAAATGAACAAACTGCATATACACCAGCAAAAATTTATAGAAGAGCAATTTTTTTTTATCATATTTAAAGTTCTTATAAAGTTTTACAGAAAATGTTTGATTAATTTCAAATTTTCGAATTATATGCTATTTTTAATTCATAATCTAGAAAGGTGCTCGTAAAAATTTAAGTGATTTCGATGATAAATTATTTTTTTTATTATTTACACCAGTAGAAGATGCAGAAAATATGCAAAACAATTATTGGTAAAATTTAAAAAATTAATAAATACTGTAAATAAATTAAGTTGAGCAACTTTTTGCTTTTATTACTGCTTGACATTGAATACAATAATTCTTGGTCCACTTTTACATCAGTGGAAGCCCTACTTAGGCACAATTCCCAACTTTAACTCATTATAATTTGGATTATGGTTGTTAAAGTTTATTTTTATGATTTTGTTAAAAATGTTCAATGGGATTTTTACAGTCGGATTTAGAGCAACTGAACAATGTTTATTTTGTTTTTACATTTTTTTTTATTATACTCTGGCTTGTCAAACAAGTGTTAATTGTTGTTAACTGATACCGCCAGCTCTTCCCATGTGGGATCATTTCACTGATCACAACCCACAGTTCAAGCTGGTCTTAAAACCGCCATTTTTTAAAGGTATCGAAATAGCGATACCGGACCAAAAGTATCGATGCCAGTAAAACATCGGATCAAAAGTATCGAGTACTTTCATGAGTAGTATTGAATGAAAAGTATCGATACCTCGAAGTATCGTGATATTTTCTTCATCACTAGTGTCAATGCGATTTTGATTTTCACCAAAGTTACTAGTCAAATCAATTATTTTTCAAGATGCCCAAGATGAAGATAATTGAGGGATTTAAAACTCCACGTGAAATGGATATCGAGGTTGCCAAATTCATGAAATATTATTGTAAAAAGGTAAGCAAATCTTGTGCTCTACTGGTGGTGGTTATGTTGTTCCACACTATTACACTATGTGCCAACTAATGTATAAAGCAATTATTTGCTTTTAAAATCATTTAAAGATACTTAATCGACTTATTATGATTATTAACACCAATTCAATCGTAACTGAAAGAATTGCGGTGCTAAATATTGTATAATGTGGATGTTTTGAATGGCAGAATCCAAAGAACTCTCAAGAAGAAATGATCAGAGCACTTCACAGCCATTTGGATGGCAAAGCTTCTAAAAGGTATCTAAGAAACTGCGTAAATCAACTATTAAAAAGATGCCACCTTCTCATATACAAACTAGACTTTCCTAAACACGGATACAGAGTTCCTGACGAACGTAATACTATTTTTCATAAGTTTTAAGTCGAACCTAACTCATACTCGTATGTACATTTTGCTTTTCTTAGATGAAATACGCAAAACACATCCTTATTTTTGGGACATCAAAGAAGCAGTTGAGCATTCTGAAAACTACCAGAGGATTTTTATAAAACAAAAGTTTCGATCTGATTCAGCAAACGTATTAAAATCACCGATGATGCCGACTTGCACAATCTCAACAGATATTGAAATGACGCCCTGCGTTGTATCTTTAAACATCGAAGTAATAATAAATTATCAACTATTAAATTTTTTATTTGTAAAGTACTCGCTAAATCACTGCTTTTTCATATATAGAAACACCTAACTCCAAAAATAGAAAACAACATTCAACCAGAAGAAACCGAAATGAATGTTCCTGTAGGAGAAGATGAGGTAAAACAACCAAGCAACCGATACATCTTTAACCAGATTCAAGCATCTTAACTAATATCTACTTAACTCACCATTAACTTATTACTTGACTTACCATTTTACAGAAAGAATCCATTGAAAGTCAGACAAGTGAAAGTGCAGCAGTTGAAACTTACAGTACCGGTACTGCTTGTTCATCACTGAAAAATAACGACACTGATGAGAATTTGGTCCCAAAAAAAGTAAATATTTAAATTAACTTGTAAAAACATACCCTTGATTACCTTGCATTGTTAAAGAAATTAAGCATGGAAGAAATAAAACTGAATTTCGAGTACGATTATGAAATCCAGAAACTAGAAGATCAAAAGCTTGAAAGACGTTTTCGCTTGGAAATGACGAAAATAAAACTGGATCATGAAATCAAGAAGTTAAAGTTAGAAATCGAGAGAGAATGTGTCAGACTTGGTAAAACATACAACGGTTGAAACCCAAGATTTCTTATACAAGTGTACAGGCATTTTATTTTTTTTTTACAAGCATATTTTTAAGTCTTTTGATTGCTTTATTCCTATTACGATAATCAAAAGAAATGATTCACATATTTTTTATATATGAAATTAACATTTATACATAATGCTGAATAAATCTTCATCAAGTAGACATAAAGTGTGATGTTTATAATGTAATTAACCTGTGTACAGTTTTGTTTACAGTCCTCATTTCTTGATAATTTACTGTCAGGAGAGATGGATTTACCAAGAATGTTATGCTTTAGATAGAAAATACTAGAAAAGAAACATAGATCATCAGGTAAAAATGAAGGAAGAATCTGTTGACAACATCAAGATTATTCAAACATTGTTTTCTCTTTTCAAAATGCAACCCCAAATTTTGGAGCCAATTTCTCAAATTGAGACAAAGACTAACTTAGCTACGCTTAGTAACATTTACATGACCCTATCTGACAAATAAAATTAATCTATATTGATGATTGACATTGAAAACATGATCGATTAACTTAATCATTAAATAAACCATCGTATTTACGTGTACAATCAGCTGTCAAGCTTACCTGTTAATTTTCAAAGTCATTCGGCAATAAAGAAATGAGACTAAAAATTATCATTTCTAATAGCGATTTGTCTCGTTTGTTTCTCCAACTACACTTTCGGCATTTCACGCTTATTTCATAAGCATTTCGCGCACAAAATGTCATTTAGTCAATTTAACTGATTAAACCGCGTTTTAATTGGTTACATTCTCACTTTAAATAGGCGAAAACACAGTCATTATAAAATTATAATAACTAAACTCTTACAAGTGTCTTTTTGCAACTGACAATGCAAGTTTGTAAACATTACGCTGCCTAAGCCTAAGCAACGTTCGAAACTTTCATAATCGCGTACACTTTAAAAATTTTGTTATCTTGTGTCTGACTTTTAAACTTTGACTTTAAACGACTGCTGTTGTTACATTACACTTAAAACTTATTTGATAAAATTCAAAAAATTATCGTTAATTGTTTGTATTTCAACTGTTTACGAATTCTAAGCTGCCTACTCCTATACAGCTGAATTAAGATGCCGCCTAGTTGATGTGCTTCTATTGCTTATGCGTGACGCGTCAAGATTCAATACTGTACCGGTACTGCACTTTGGGACTCTACAAACTAGGGGGTAACATAACTTTTAATCACCTTATTTTATTTGTATTTGTCTGTAATCTGATTATACATGTATAACAGACTAGATAACGTTTTGTTATTTGGCATGTGTAGTTGCTGAAACAGAACTTGTTAAATGTTAAAAGCGCTGAGTACCATGTATACCTGCATGTACAGTAATTTGACCCCAAAATCCTAACGGTTACTACTTCTGCATATTGCAAACACAAATAAATTTAAACGTTGCTTGTTTATAACACTGAATTGATCTCTGTAATTAACAGGACCGAGTTCATATAGTGTATTTTTAACTATTTTTTGATGTAAGCCATAAGTTTTCAATGATCTTTTAGAACTTATAGCTAAAGTAACAAGTGTTCGAATGTTTTGGAACATCCGTTTTTAAAAAAGTTACGATACTGTATTTTTTTATGAGTTATTGTTATGTCTTCAACTAAAGTTTACTGTAAAATGAAATTATATTTACTAAAAATGTTTCGTTGAATAATGCAGTGTAATTGTTTTGCAGATACAGTATCTACATTGATATGTTTAAGGATATTACTCTTACAGTATAGGAAATTGACATTCTGAATAAAAAGATACTGCAATGTGCCACTTTATGCTATTTATGAGCAAAAGTTTGCCAAATTAGCAAGAAAATATTATGAAAAGTGCATCAGATTCAAAGTTTCAACTGAGTTGATCAAAAGTAATCATTCCATTTCTTTAATAGAAACTCCATAGAACTGTGCAGAAGTTTGTCATCTTCATTTATCACCATTTAAATTTATTTTACAGTTATATTACAGTATATTGGTTTAAATATCTAATAAAACTTTATATAAAACCATTATTTCAAATGATAATGTAGCATTGTTTATCACTAAAATGAATTGTTTGTACCTTTCATGTTGAAATTACTTTACTCTTCAAAAAACTTATGATCGTTTATTGTTTTTTTTTTCTTTTGCAGAAGAAATTTTTTGACACTATCCATTTATTAAGGATTTGAATGAGGCGTTAAAGTTCAGCTTGTACAGAATTACAACCATTGCAAGACACCAAAAATAATAATCTAGAGTTGACAGATGAAACAGTTGTTAGAGCGACCAGTAACTGCTATTTAATCATTAATCAATTAGAAACGTATTTACATTTTACAAGTAAAAACAAACTTTAACCTGCAAATTAAGAAATTATTGCTGTTTAAGAACTAAAAGTCAAAAGTACACTATTTTTTAAAAATTGAAGGTCAAAAAATCGATTGACTTGAGAGTTTAACGATTTTTTTCCCCCTAAACGTAGATGGATAATACCAACGATAAAAAGGCATCTGAAATTGGTGATGAAGATTGGAGAAATGTAGTTATAAAACAGGTACCATTGTTTTACTGAAGGGTCTATAACATGTTTACAAAAACTTTTTTTTTTTATTTTTAAGGAAATAATGGATTTGTTACCGGAAAATACAGATAATGGTGATGAAGTTGTACAATTGAATAATGACCACAGTTCATCTTCCACCCGCTCAACCCCAACTAGAAACATGGAAATTGACCATGATAGGTCTCGAAAAACGGTTGAACCTAGTGATAGTGATTCATCTGAAATGGTTGCAGATAGTAATTATACAAACGATGAACAGAGTTGTTCGTCAAGTGAAAGTGACGAGGTAACAAAAATACAAACAAAACTTAAAAATTTTGACTTTTAACTTGTAGGATTTAAATGCATTAATAGGAAGAATCAGATAAAGAAAAAAAAACAAGACGATTTGCAAAGAGATCTGAGAATAGTTCAAGATCACGAATGACAATGGTTGATAAAATGAATATAGCCAAATTCATCAGATCATTTTTAATAAGGGTAATATCGTTGCTTGACTTTCAAATTTTTTTTTGATTTTAATTTTGGATCTTAATATTATCTTAGACTCCAAATACTTCTAGACAAACGCTATTAGATGTAACTGTAGATGAATTTAAAGACATTATTCCAGCTAACAAAGTTAGGAACTGCACCAATAACATGCTACACATTTATCGACAAGAATTTCTCGTTCACCACGATTCTGAGTTTATAAAATCAGGTTTGTATTCTTTACTTTTGAAGAATTAATCAGTTTTCACCAACATTTCTACCTTTGTTGTAAAGGTGAAGTGTTTAAGAAGAACCCATTTTTAAGAGAGCTTCGAGAAGCGCTTAAGGATAATAAAACTGTTTTCGTAAGAGGATGATAAAATTAAGCTAAATCAGAATAGTATTTAATAATCGCCTATTAATTTCAGTGTGGAAAAGGAAAAGGGAGAAGAAAAAGCCAACGTGTAAATGTAGAACGTGAAAAGTTTGAGCTACGAACACCACGAAAGTCTGATCGAATTGCGAGTCAACTTGCAATTGTTGATGATTCCAGAATCCGTCGTCTTACCCGACGATCTGCAGGGTCTAATGTATCTTCTAATGCAGATAAGACGACTGAGAAAGAAACGGTAACCTAATTGCTTACTTTTTAAGAGATTTAAATGTCAAGTTTACATTTACTTGTAGGGTTGTACTAACAAATCAGAATCACCAAGTCGAATAAACACTCGACTAAGGTCTTTGGACAGTCAAGTTGTTGAAATAGAGAGAACTAGATTAAATATAAGTGAACCGAGGCAATATCGTACAAAAGTTCTGGCAAATGAAATGGCAAAGCTTTTAAAAGACGTTTATAAAAAAGTAAGTATTTATATCATGTTATCTAGGTGAATATATGATTTTTTTATATTTGAATTTCTCTAGAATCCTGAAGCAACAACAACTGAGTGTTGTAAAATTATGGCGAAAACGTTACTTACTAGTCCTGATAAATTGTCGATCTTATTTCATAATACGTTAAGAAAGTATCGGAAATTTTATCACAAATACATAGTGGAAAATAATATTTCCATCAACTCTCTTAATCCAGGTTTATACCTTGAAATTTCTAACTAATGTTTCCATAAACTAAAACTCGCATGGTATAACTATTCTTGTTTTTTAATAGAAATAACTGCCAGTGAATGTCCTTTCTTTCACGATATGTACGAAGCTTTAAGCTACAGCCATTATTACAAAAACTTTAATTGGGGACCTGAAACGAGTCTGGGAAACGTTGTTAGCCGCTTAAGAAAAAGAAGGCATCCAGCAGATGATTCAAACATAGTTATAGACGGAACAGATGATGAGGACGACAGAGTGCAATCAGAAATTGAATCAGACATGGATGTGTCAACATCTGACTCAGAAACGAACACATGTGCAAGAACAAATTGTGTAAGAAAAATGATTTTTTTTGTTATCTGAAATGGTGATACAGTAATGATATTGTATTGGTTTAGGTTGTGAAGAAAAAGAAATCAGTCACAAAGCATCGAGAACAGTTAAGAAATGGAGTAGGTTTTCACATAAATCTATCTTGGAATGTAGGTCTAATTGGTGTATTTATAGAACGTAGAACCACAGGTTGTGTTACGAAGAACAGCAGCGAATAAAATTGTGAAAGAAAAAGCTAAACAAGTGGATAAGGGTACAGAAACTGATAATGAAGTAGTGCCAGAAGTAAGAAGACCAAATGAAATTGAGACACAAACTGAGCCTATGGAGAGTAATAATCAAAAACAAATTCCAAATACGGTGGAATTTAACGTGTCTAATGTCAAGGTCTAAACATGGCTTGTCTATTCAAAAGAAAGAATTAAAATGTCAACTTTTTTTTTTTTTTTTTTTAACTTTTAGGCAGAGGACCCAATAAGTGAGTTGAAAATGCTTCGTCAACATGAGTTGGAAATTAAAAGGCTTATGGATCGAAAAGATGAGCGTCACTTTCAATTAGAAATGGCCAGATTGCAACATGAGCATGAAATCTCAAAACTGAAACTAGAAATTGAGTTAGAAAAGCTAAAGGCTCACACAAAATAACCTCATTCACATATTTTTTTTGTATTACCATACTAATAATCCATCTTTATAAATATAATAAATATTTTGTCGAAACTAAAATTAAACACTTTTTTTAATTAAATTGATGAAGCTAAAACATAAATCTTTTATGTAAAAAAAAAAAAAATAAAAGAAATGAATATATTAGGGATGTTCCATCAGAAATTAAAAAATATGAACTTTTATATATTTAAATAGCAAGGACCATTTTTTTTTAGATAATCACAGTTCAACAATGAACAACCTTTTGTTTTTCACAAACTATACAGTACAAGTAATCAAGATGGGGACTTATCTTTGCTGAAAACGTCCGTTGATCCATTTTTAATCCAGGATAAGCCAGGTCTACTTCCAACACCATTTGCACTGCCCACTTTTACCTAGAATAAAAGTTCCAAATAATATTTAATGCAATGAGAATTTAAAAGGAACTTGAAAGATTGGAGATGAGAACTCAAGAAGTAGACATAAACCTTACCGCTTTTCCAAATGTTTTCGTATTTACTTCACCATGAATGTTAGCATCGTACGGTGAAAATCTAAAATCATTATACAATAATAATCCTTAGACAGAACTTCACATAAGTATAATAAAGGCAACAGCATAATCACCGACCTAATAGCATGTGGATCATCAATTCTTGGTGGATCATACAATCGATCAACGCTAATTTTTGTGCACTCAGCAGCTCTCTTTTGAAAAGCTTCAGGGTCACTTTCATATCTTGAAACAATAAAATGATCGTTTTAGATTCTCAATAAGACACTATTAGAAATATACAGTAAAAACCACTTAAAACGAAACTAATAAGACCGAAAAGTTCTTTGTGTTAATCGGTTTTCACTGTTTAATTCGACTTACAATTTTGCAGCTTCTTCATTCAATGGATCACCAACTTCAACCATATAAAATATCCGTCGAGCATAAAGTAACAAGTGCCAGATTCGGTTCACATTTCGTCTGCAGAAATATAGTAACCACATTTAAACATTTGAGGTTAACATCAAAACACATTATTCAACAAACCGCCATTTTTGGAAGCCCTTTTTCACGTCTAAATCGCCCGATTCAGGGTTTACTTGAGGGTGAAATATCGGCGTATCAAATACAATTCCCTTTTAAAGAAATTCAGATAAACATGACAGGCAAATGACATTAACATGCTGTTTATAACAACAGTTACACCAGTGTACCACTTACAGGGCAATCACCATCTGGATAATTTTCAGGAATATTTATGGTGAATCTAAAAATTCCTCCTTGATAAGGACCTTGACGAATAAACATTACGCCAAACCATTCTGAAAATATACAAATCAAGAATTAAATTACAAAATACAAATAAACATGTATATAAAAAAAAACTTACGCAGAAGCAATTTAGCTGCTGGTATCACGTAAATTCCAGTCAAATTCTGTTTCTGTAACAATCCACTAAACAAAACGAGTACAGTTTAATTATTTTTCATTTTTTCATCATCATAAAACACAACTTATACAGATACAAAGTTTGCCAAATCTAGCATAACATGTTTCTAAAAGAGATAAGAATTTCCTGCTTTTCGGAGACCTTGAATTGATTACATTCACTTGAAAAAAACATCTGTAAAAGTGGTTTGTTTACGTTTCCATGAATTATTAAGAAAGGGGTGGGGTTCTGATTGAGAAGTTATTGCTAAACCAGTATGATATCAATTTTAAGCCTCTTAAGATTGAAGGCGACTTACTATTCAGCAACTAATGCATATTCCAAGAAAAATGGTCCAAAATTATGGCTAGCTCTTGGTGAAATTGTAGTTCTTCTATCAATCATTTTAGCAGCCATGCTTAGCTGTGTGTCAACATCGGGCACCGACGGTAAAACTTTTCTTATCGAGCTTTGCTGCTGCTGTTTGAATGTATTTACTGTACATTTAGTGCTGGGCACAGCCTCTTCCTCTGCTCCTTCCTATAATTAAAAACAAGACCAAAGTCAGCAACTGTCCTATTTATAGCCTCTCATCGGCTATAGCAATTTTTTTTTCTTGGCAACGTTACCATAAAGGAAATCATTGCCAAGACAATTAATATCTTTATTAATAAAACAGCGATGTAATATTTCATGTTTAATAACGATTCATGAGTTGTAATTGGACTGGATTGCTTACACACGTTTGACTTAATAAGGTCATTTCAATGTTTACCTTTAGAACGTCAGTTTCAACATGAAATTTAAAACTAATTCAGATGTATTATATAACTGAATTAAATGTTTTTTTTATATCAAATTCAATAACATAATAGAATTATTATTAAACTTACAAGAATAAAATCTCCAGATGATCCTATTTGTGGCATTTTTTGTCATTTGTTGTACAGTGCCATAAAAATAAAATTGCTTATCAAACAAAACAGGTGAGCAAGCACATAGGTAAGTAAGCTAAACAACACTTGGCTATAAAAGTGTCCAATTTAAGCACTAATAAATCATAATGTCTTTAATTATAAATCATATTATGAGCACATTGTTATAAGTTTAACTATCACTAATTAGAAAGTAAACTAATGGTAATATTAATCACTAAGAAAATATAAATGATCTAGTGTTGTATTTCCTAGATTATCTGACGTCATCAGCAAATTCTTTCCTGTTTTATCAAGATCTTACCATGGCTGATCTTATCTTTTACGCCACTCCTGATCAATAAAATTTTTAAAAATTATAATTAAATTTTAATACAAAAATTAAATGAAAAAAAATTAGATTCAAATAGTTTTTTAATTTGCTTTTACTATTTCATTTTGGCTAATAAATCAAAATTTCTTTACCTTTTTTAACCAATAAAAAAATGCCTGAAATTCATGTGAAAATGTTAAAAAATTCACTTTTTTTCTCATTAAAACTAAAAGTCGACATTTATTGCTTAAGTAAATTAAATGCTTCATTAAACGCAACAATATAATTTAATAATAATATTTTTAATAATTTTCAACCCGACTAAAATTTTTGAAGTTTAACAAATTTTAAAATAAATAATTATTTATAATTTCTAAGATATTATTATTACTTTATCGGTAAAAGTCTTAAATCTATCCTAATAATAATCAATTATTGCAAATTGTATCGGTGATATATTAATTAGTTGCTATACAAAAAAATTGCAATTCAAAACTGAAATAAAATTCGATGACACATGAACACTAACGAATTGACATTTGGCAATGCAATATGGATTTCTTCTCAAAAAATAATTAAATTCGGTTTTCCATTTAAACATCATAGCAAATTTTTAAACTGTATTTTAGACTAGCTGTGAAGTTCCCAGAAAACATCAGCTAAAAAACTTAATTGATATTTTTCACACACACACACACACACGTATTTTTTAAGCTTAGAAAAAAATTAATTAATTAGGAAAAATGTTTGTGCACATAAAAATATTATCATAGTGAACATTTTAATTTCCATGTTGTCCACCTTGTAATTCATTTTAAACACCACAATTAAAATACAAATGTAATGTTAAAATAGATGAACGATTTAATTTTATGTACATAGCAGACTGGTTGGCCTTCGTCGTGTTAATTCAATTAATATTTACAGTAACACACGACATAAGTTATTGAAATAAAAAACAAAGTATTACGAGGATGTTTGGTGTATAAACACATAGTGTACCTAGTTTTGTCGTATGAAATACAACTACAGTACACAAAAATGAAAAGAAATCAAATCACACCTTGTAAAAATAGTTTACAATGCATTACAATGAATTGAAACATCTATGATTGAATTGTTCATTTGAAACAATGGATAAACAAAGCTTTCACAGCTTTTCGTTAATGTAAGCAATAGGACTGAGCGATATTTCATTGGTCAATATAGTGAAATATTGAATTTCAATACCGAAATAAGTTAATAAGACGACTACTCAACTCCATTAAATTATTAACTAAATAGTGAGACAAATCGTTATTGAAACCAATAGAACTTAGTCTCATTAATTTAAGAAGAATAAAGAAATGAGACAAATGGGTACTTAGACCGATACAATATAGTCTCGTTTCTTTATTAGTGAAAAATGAAGTTGCAAACTGATATTAAAAATAATTTGATATCATGAAACTAATTTAGGAATTCCTTTACAAAAGAAAAACATTTAAAATTGAAATATCGAAATTCAATATATTGACCAAATATCGAGTTTTTTTTTTTGAAAATAAATCGAAATTTTCCAATGCCGTTCAGCCCTAGTAAGCAACAATCACAATTGAAACGGTATACTGAGTGATTTTCTATTTTGAAACAGTGATTTAATATAGCCAATAAACAAACGAGACTAAATGTCATCAGTTCCAATGGCGATTTGTCCCAGGGTTTTCCTTGCCTTGGAAACCAAAAGTCTTTCAATTTAGAAAATCACACGATATTGTATTAAATACTCAAAAAAGCAACACGTACCAGGATAAACTTGAATAAATTTGCTGTCAATCTGAATTCCTAAAAAAACATTTCCATTGTTAAACTTTGCAAAGAAAAAAAGGTGGTTTTCTGGTAAATATTGCAGTTTAAATGAGCTAAATCTTAAAATTGATATATTTTTACAAGCGTTTTACAACTGAATACCTCTTAAACGATCATTATAAGTTTATAACATTATTTGTATTAAAAAATAACCACAGTTCACCTGAACGAAACGAATTAATGGCATAATCATGTTATGATAAATCCATTAGTAATAGTCGAATAATAGTCAATATGTATATTTCAAAGAAATAAATAACTTAAGTTATATCGGTACAATGATCGTTCAAAGAAATATTTCCCACAAGTAAAATTACTTTTGAATTATTTACACTTGAGGCCACAAAGTGTTAAAAAGTTCCATCAACTGTTGCTCAATCACTAGACTAGAATCTAAAAACATGAATTAAGTTATTATATAAAATAAATGACATTGTCATCCTCATTTCTTAATATTGAGTTACTGTACAAAAATTGTTTAAACTTTTCTTTGTTTCAATTACAGCGCAACGTCTTCAATTCTTTTGAGTTCTTCAGCGTCCATTTCCATCATTTCTCCTAATCGACTTCCAGGTCGGTTGAGATAATCAAATGGTCTCATGGACACTTTTTGCAGCTTAAACTCAGGCAACTCCCTCACGTCTAACGCTTCCAAAGACGTGGCTTTTCGAGGATAACCACGTCGGTGATAGCGCGACCTGTCCAGACTTTGAGTGGAAAATTCCCGATGGACATTCACATAGCCCATGCTAACCGGCCTGGATGGTGGAGGTCGAGCTAAATAATCGTCTTCATCCAAGTACATTAAAGACCTGGGCTTTCGACCAATACCACCACCAGAAGTCCTGCCTTTTAAACTCAATTCACTTTGAGAGCGAACAGGAAACGTAAAAGCACCACTGAAATTCGAAGCATCAAATTCGCTTTGGCTGCTACCCGTGTAAGCCAGAGAAAGCTGATTGTGAAGTCGAGAAGTGGCTGGGTCAATCAGTTCCTGGCCATGACTTGGCAATGAACCACCATACAATGAAGGAGACCTCTGAAGACGAAGCTGAGACGCAGAAGACAATGAACTAATAATAAAAGTCAAAAATAACAATTAATTACTTGCTATAATTACGAAAAATACTGTACATTGTACTATAATAATACTAAGATACAATCAACAATATTGATTGCCAATCTGGGTCAACAATAAATGCTTGTTTCTTCACTAAATAACAGTTTTCATTAGTTAAACACGATATTTTTTTATAAAAAAAATTTTTTTTTTGCTATTTTGACATTGTCAAAATTTTCCAACATTTATAAGTGTAAAGCAATTATTTTGTATATTTTGAAAATACTTTAAGTCAAATAATGTAAAAAAAAGACAAAAAATCAGTGTTTTATAATTATAAACACACATTTAACTTTAAAATTTTCACCATTAAATTTATTAACATTTTCTCCCCTTCTTCTACTGAATAATATCAAGTGATTTTCAAAATTGAAGTGTCTAAAAAAGAAATGAGACTAAATCGAATGTATTCCAATGGCTACGTTTCCCGTTTCTTTCTTGCCACTTAGAATGAAAGTGTTTCAGTTGATAAAATCATACTGTAGGCTGAACAAGGTATCTCCCATCATAAATATCATCCCAATTACTAATATATTATCCCTCTTGGTACATTTCAGCTAAATTTTTCCTTTCCAAACAGAAACAGCAAATATAATGTCATTTCCAACGCCCTATAACTTCATTAAATACTGTATGAAACTCATTAAGCACATTAAACCCATTCAAACTCTGTTGACATTTCCATAATGACGTCAAACATGAACGATTATTCAATTGATGTTAACAGAAGCAACGTTTTATGTTAAGAGCAAAGTGGGACAATGGCCAAATATTTCTATTTAAAAGTAAATTTTAAATGCAAAAAAAAAAAAAAGTAAAATAAAATAAATGATTACAACCTAAATAATTTTTGTGATATAAACAAAGAGTCGTTCACGTAGACAAGATTTTTAACTAAACACTTTTATAGTTAAATAATAAAATCGTTTATGTTAGTACTGTACTCTGTTGGGGGTGTTTCTCAGTGTTCTACTTAGTTCACTTGGGGAGTAAGTTAACTTTTCAGAAGCTGAAGAAAATACAAGAAAATGTAACGCACGAATAAGTACGGTTTCAAATAATAAAAGAAAAATTTCTTTAAGTTACTTTTTTTTCTTAGTATTATTCATTTCCGCCTTCCAATTTGATACAACTTTAAAAACCAAAATGTGACTTCAAACCCAAAATAGGATTAGTTTTTTTTTTTTTACTTTTTTTATTTAGTTAAACTCACTATGAGACAATGTTCACAGTTTTCTTAATAAGATAAACAGGAACGATAACCCTTTGGTTAATTAAAGCGATAAACATCCAGAACATAAGCACGAATTCAATTAACGCCTTTCAGGTTTCAAAACTTAACAACCAAAAAAAATTACATGACCAATTTCAATTAAGTTAACTTATTTACTAAGTCACACATTAGTTTGTTGCTATGGAAATTTTGCTAGAAATCTGGGGATGCAACTGGCAATTTTTTTACAACATTTTCTTCCTCTAAAAATATAATACACCAAATAATACTTAAAGTAAAAGATAAAATTTTGCATTTTATGCTTCCCAAATTTTCAAATTTGCATCTTTTATCGTTTTTGCATAATAAAAACACGTTAATGATAATAACAAAACGATTACTGTACTGAAAAACACCCAAATAATTGTTTAATCTTAATATCTCAATATAAAAAAACTTCATTCTTAATTGCAGAAAATTACAGTATACCTTTAACTACCTGAATGTTAAAACTAGGTCGATAAAAAAGCTTTATATCATTAATGTTACCTGTTGATTTTACACCTATTGATATTTTTTCCAATGAGTTTTTTTTTTTTTTTTTGGTAATAATAACTAGTAAAGAAAAAATAAGAAAACTGTTTCTTTTTGTGATAATAAAGTGTATTAAAAGTCAAATAATTTTTTTAAAATGATTTTTTTTACCGTTTCATTCGTCCTGCTAAGTCTGAGTTTTGATTTCCTATAAATGATGGTTGAAGCATGCGCGTTGAATTGCTTCCTGAATGCAGGTTGATGTCAGAGGCAGTGGTTGCAAAAGCCAGGTTTTCATAGCCCTGGTGAATGGCGGCCAAATCCACTATTACACAACCATCCAAGCCGTTCGTCGTGGTCGTCGTCGTTGTATTGTTGTTATTAAAGTGGCGATTACGATGATTTAAAATATCTTTCTTCATAGCGTCCACTGGTGCTGCGTTAATGTTACTCTTCACTTGGTCTTCACCACCCAAACCCTTTGAACAAATTCAATTAATTAACGTTTAATCAGGCAAAATGAACAACGGGAAAAATTAGTTATTATGCAACAGAAATACAGTGCAATATAATATAATAGAAAGATGCTACGAAGCATTGTGCAGAGCGCTGCGAAAAGCCATCTTTCTTGCTCAACGTCAATGATTTTTGTGTTGATAATCAAGAAAAAAAGTAAAGTAAAAAAGTCTTGAAAACAGCTGTTGCACTCACGTGATCACCGTTTTACTAATCAGAACAAATCATGTGCCGTGACGAAATCAAATGAGAGAAATAAAAATCCTTGGATTCAAAATGTAACATAATAAATAAATAAACAAAAATAATCCAAACACCAGTTGTATCTGATTGGCAACCATTATAAAATAAAATAAAGCGTGATTACATTTTAAGTACCGCAATTAATTGACAAATAGAAAGAAAAAAAAATAAACCCCTGGAAACTTTTTGCAAGTCAAGGCTGAATTACTTGCTGAAGTTGCTGGCAGACAATGGGTAGTAATTTAACAGACTTTATAACAACTTTTCTTCAATTCAATTTTCCTCTCCACGTCTCTTTATTTTTCTTATAAGATACTGTAATGACGTCGTTTTATTGAGGTAAGAACGATATAACGTCGGCATCTAGTGACTGAACGTTAAAACAGCTGAAAACGAGGACATTACAGCAAAGATATTTTACCATTTAACATTTTTTTTTAATTTTTTGTTGAAAGAATGTATACGAAAGAATGCTTTGAAGGAATTTTGCATGGCTAAACTTGCATGCATAGTTGAAGTTTTGAGTGTTGGAAAAGTTGTAAATTGAATTCAGTATTGCGAAACTTTTTATTGAAATAATAAATTAATTGGATGGCTTACCAGACTGAGTTTGTGCAAACGATGCATTATAGATTTTTCATCTTTCCATGTGATAAACTGAGATAAAATTGTCACGTATACAACGATCTGGAAAGATTAAATAAAACAATGGTTTAATAATCAGACACCAAGGCATAAATAATTGGGATAAGCTTATTGTAAAGGCTCAATAACGTTTCAGGTAACAATCATTAAACGAAAATAATAATAAATTTCAAAATTATGCAAGAAGAAAAAACGCATATTTTGCATAAATTGCTGTGATCCTATAAGTCACTTATTTTCCAAATAATAAATTGCAACATTGAAATTGCTTCAATAAGTAAATTTGAAAAAAATAAAATAAAATTCATGGTAACTAACGATTGGAAATTTAACACAACTTTTTTCCTTTGCAACTTACTGATAACTCAATCGCTATATTAAAATTATAAACTTAATAAAGTTTACATGAGTCGATGTTAGTCTGACAACTTTGGTCTTCAATAACTAACTTATTTTTGGTCTAATCTAATTTTTTTTATCTAATCTTCGATTAAAACCTAATTGAGTAGTAATTTACAAAAAGTTACAAATAATTAATTTTTTTGCAAAAACACGAGCTTCTTAGTCACAAATAACCAGTTGTAAGCGCACTAGGGCCTGTTTTTGCTCTAAGCACGTCATTTTCTCATTTAAATATGATGAAACATCTAAGAATGTTATTCAATAAACATAAAACAACAATACACAAATACTAAAATGAAGTAACAGTGATGACTTTCAAATATCAACAAAAAACGTTTTTCAGAAAAGTTATCAATTACATAAAAGGTAAAATTATACAAATTATTTCTGTCTACAAAAAAATCATAAAATAAGTTGTATTAATGTTTAAATGTTAAAAAATGTATCATCAATTATTTGAAAATTTGAAATAAGATTTTTTATAAGTTATTGAAGACAAAGAACAACTTATTTGTCAACTAAGCCCTTGAATCTGTCCAAAATCATCTGTTAGTGAAAATGTTCATTACTTTTAAATTTCTTTTAAAGTTGTAACTATTTTATTTTTCTTATTACATTTAGCCATGTATGCCCATTGACTCATCAACAGACTCATCTTATACGTTTGTGTTATGTGAATATTTTGTCCGAAGAAGGATTAATTAACAGTACCAAATTTAATGTTTGTTACGGACTTTTTGCTATTAAGTTTTTCCAAAAGATTAAAAATTAATCGCCATTAATAATTTTTCATTTCAATGAAAGCTGATTTAACTGGTATAGAAACAATTAAGCGCTGCAAAAACGTTGAATAGTAATTGCAGCATTTCGTTTATCCTTGTGTTAAATTCCCAGTACTGTATGTCATTTGTATCACTTTAGCTACTGCGTTAAGGAAAAATCTTAAAGGAAAAACTGTGGAATTTCAAATTATAGTAGAAAATTTGAGATACTGAGTAACTTTGACGTAATTGATTGTTACAAGTAAAACCACCATTAACGTCTTACATTAAAAATAGCTCTAAAAATCCAAAAAGCTAGTTCAACAATGCCATACGTTTGCTGCAGCGTCTAATACAAATGAAAAACAAACATTAATAATTGATATCGAAAATGTATGTTTTATCACACAAACATTTACCCAATATTTAATAACCATGTAGAGAACAAGAGCGCCTTCTACCAGATAAAACACAGCCATTATGACAAGCCAAGACAGCATAAGTCGAGTTTTTTTCTGGAACAAATATAAATAACAATTTATCAATCGATTTTTTCTTTGCAGCCAAAATACAAGCTAACAAAAGTGACAATGTTGTGTCGTTACCAAAGTTACAAGACAAACACAACACAAAAATAAACAAATTAATCGAATTTTTCACAACAACATTGTCAAACAAAATAAAAAAAAAAGTTAATCAGGAAATACATTGAAAGTTATGCAATGACAATACAAACCCCAATTAAACTGACGCATAGACAAATGTCCAGTAGCAGTGTCACAACGTACAAGGCACACAAGAGATAAGCAGGCACAGGAAGACTCACTAAAAAATTAAATATGTTAATTTCCATTAATGAATTTGACTAAAATTAAAATTTACCATTGCTTTCGATAATCCACCATAGCTCAAGAGCAAATGCCAAGGCGTAAAACGTCTAAAAATTCAATAAAAAAAATATTAATTAAAACTTGCTATAGTAATTTATAATATAAAAAATAAAATGATAAATAATGTTGTTATGGTTATTCTGAACTTAATACCAATCGATTTAGCTGGTTTGAGAACAGTTCAGTGTCAACAATTGAAATCAATGCGTTATAAAAACTCCGCAAATTTGTTTACGTCTGTAAAATTTTGCTATTTTAGTTGTTACCGTGAATAAACTTACCAAGTTTAACGACCGAGAAATAATTATATATTGGTATGGAAACTATCTAACATTAGTTTGTTGCAATTTTTGTAATTTTTGTTACTACTTTTTAAATTTTATTAAAATTAATGTAAATTTGAAAGCATTCATAAACTCTTGTCCCTGTAATTTACAGGAGTGTGTATAAGCTCAAATAAAAATAAATAAAATTACTCATCTAATGATGCTATTTCTAATGATGGGCTACTACTTTTTAAATTTTAATGAAAATGAATGTAAATTGGAAAATTTTCAAAAACCCTTGTCCCTGTAACTTACAAGAGTGTATATAAGCTTAAATTTAAAGAGAATAAAATTACTCGTCTAATGGTGCTAGTCCCATTGATGGGCTACTACTTTTAAAATTTTATTAAAAACTAAAGAAAATTTGAAAACTTTCACAAACCCTTGTCCCTGTAAATTACAGGAGAGTATATAAGCTTAAACAAAAAAGAATAAAATTACTCGTCTAATGGTGCTAGTCCCATTGATGGGCTACTACTTTTTAAAATTTTATTAAAATCTAAAGAAAATTTGAAAACTTTCAAAAACCCTTGTCCATATAACTTCAATGAGTGTACAGTAGCTCAAATGAAAAGCAATTAAATAACTCATTAAGTGGTGCTAGTAGAACTAACCAATACAGTATATTATATTTTGCATGTGTTAGTTAACACAAAACCTCGTTAACACGAAGAAAAATCTTGGTCCCGTCGACTTCGTGTTAATGAGAATCCACTGTATTCAAAATTAAATAATAGTTCAATATAAATTTATTTTTTAATCAATAGTAAACTTTACTTTAGATTTAAAAAAGTTTAATTGTGAACAACAATAATTCCTCTGGCACTTAATACAAAATAAATTTAGATTGCATATAAATGTTCAACTTAAAATATTTGTCATTTTATTATGAATTTAAAGGCCTTAAAAGATCATTTTAATCAACAACAATAATCAAACTGTTCAACTTGCCACTAAAGGCGCCCCATATGGGATACCTAAATTATTTGATCACCCTGTATTTTATATAATATGATGTTCTTTAACTAATGTCCTTTTAGTGAGAATATTATTTGTATGTTTTGTTTAAGACCAAATATCTTTAAACAAAAAGAAATATTTCAATCCCTAAGATTTTGTGTTAAGCGGTTTTCATGGTAATTGCAATTCACTATAAGCTTTTTGTAAATTGAAGATGGTGTTAATAAGCTTACATCATATTTATTATCGTACAATGGATCTTCATTGCACAATTTCAAAGCAAAATTTTCTTTTTTAAAATAATAAAAAACAACTTCGTGTAAAGGTTTATTTTTTTTAACGGAAATGAAATGATAAGACGTGATAAAAGTATTTAAAAAATAATCGTAATACCTAGTAACAAAATTTTCTGACGCTTTACATTGCAATAAATTCAGATTATGTTTGATGTTTTTTCCCCCTATTTATTAGCAATACTGTTAACCTGGAAATACGATTGTTATCATGGCATGCGAAAAGTACAGTTTTATCCTATGTAACAATAAATAAATAAATAAAAAAAACAAATTGTAGTTCCCATTTCGATTTGAGTTCGTGACCTTATATACTGTAGGTTTAAAAAGTTCCCATGTACAGATAAACTAAATAATAACAATCAATCATATAATCGTATGAACGAACGAGGGTACAAAACCAGGCAAGCAAATAAATGTACTTATTAAACTTTAATTATGAATCAATTGCTGTCTGTAATTACAATGTCAGTCTTTTAATCATCATAAATTTTTTATCTATTGCACTCGCCACTTTATAAGATGTCAATTTCTCATACGTAAAATCTTTGATTAAAATGATAAGTAGTTTCGATCGGTTAATTCATTCCTTATGACCTTTTCGAGAAGGAATTGAAGCTTGACCAAATTTTTTTTTTCACTTTTTTTTAATACCAAGGTGATTATACTATTGATGATATAAAACAGATAAATATTAAAACAGCGTAAATGTGGCTTACAAACTGAGCCACGTTAACGGTTGAAAGCATACATTGCGATTTTAACAACTGAGTCTATTAAAAAAAATCTCATGTAATGTTAGACAATGTTATAATGTAATAATAATTACTAAGAAGATAATAGAAAATCGTGATAAAGTGTTCAAAATTGTGCTAAAGAAGTTAACGTGTGAAGACATTTACTAAAAAAATGCAAAAAAAAGGGTGTATACAGTAAATGTGTTAAAATGTCAAAAAATGTGTTAAAATGTCAAAAAATGTGTTAAAGTTTTAAAAATTGTGTTGAAGTTTACATGATTGTACAAAACCCTTGCAAATATATATACAAAATGTTTCAAAATAAATATTAGTTTTCAAATTGTAGAAAAAAGTTCCCAGGAAGTGAATTAAAGTTTGCAACAATGTATTAGTTTCCAAAAAATGTATTAAAGTTTGCAAAATTGTGTTAAAGTTTCCATAAATTTACAAAATGCTTGCAAAAATTTTAAAATAAGTAATAAAAGTTTTCAAATGTTAGAAAAACTTCCCCAAAAAAAGCCACAAGTATTTGACAACGTTATAATGTTGCAAAAACGGTCAAACATTTTAGGCAAATGAATATTTAAAGTGAATGTCACCTTTAAAAACCAAAACTGAAAGAATTTGAAAATATACAGTATGAACATTAAGAATTCAAAAGATTAAGAAACGCCAGAGCATTCAATGCTTGATTGCTTTTTTCCTTATATGTTATTTATCCTTAAAATGTGATGATAGTGATGGGAAAAACTGATGTAACGTGAAATTTCTGACAGATTTTCCTTAATATAAGTTAAGCATAAAACGAGCAATTAACATAGACAACCTTCATCATCATCATCATCGTCATCATGAAAAAGCAGTGAACAAGTGAATACTCTTTTATATTTGACATCATCGACCCTTCAACAGCGTTTTTCATCATCATAATGGACTAAAAAAACTAGAGTCTCACAATTGAACATGACAAAGTTCCATACAGTATATAAACTATAAGCAATTGCATTGTGCCGAATAAGCTCAACAGCGTGAAATTCCTCAACGCCATACACATACATACATACACAGTATCCAACTACATTATACATACAAAAAGAAGATAATCGTCCGTATTTAGCTTTTATTATTATGATCTTTCACTGTATACAGAAAGCAGAACCGGAAATCATGTCATTGAATTGACGGACAAAGATTTCGACATTAGACAATGAAATCTATTGTAGCAACCATTTTAGTACTGGTAACTCCTGTATCCAAAACTCAGTAACAAAAACTAACGAGAATTTTCACTTTGTTTTTTCTTTTCTTATTATTTTAATTGAATTGCCATTGTTTATTTTACACTCAGGTCATCAACACTTTTGCTCAACTCAAAAATCATGTCAAGCTTTAAATTAAAAGCTAATTAAGTCAATCAAGGAGACGACGTAAATAACATTTGTCTACTGATTTTGTTTCTTTTTTTATAGTAAATCTTAATATGGGAATAAAATAAATCAGCAAAAAAAAAAAAAAAGTAATTGGCACAATTTTAATGTAGTGAGTGAAATAACTAATTAAGTGACATCTTGGCAATTAACATGAATTTTAAGTCGCTTAATAATTATCCTGGTTATAACTTATAACAATAGACACTGAAAGAATATACACCTTTGTTTATAAGTTAAGTTAATGCAATTCTTGTTAAGGAAACAAAACACCCAAATATTTCTGCAACTTTAATTTGTACAGTAAATAAAAAAAATTTAATCAACTTGCAGAAAAACTCAAATTTAAGCCAACAAAGTTTGTCAATTTTTTTTGAAATTGAAAACTACAGTAACAAATTTAAAATGATTTAAAGTGCTTAATTTAAAATTGCATTTAAAATTAAGCATTTAAGAAAAACAATGTAATTTTAGTTTTTTTTTAAATAAAAATAATCAAAAAATGTATTGAGTTTGCACTATATATATATATATAAAATTTCATCAACTTGCATAAAAATTAGTATTTAAGGTGAAAAAGTTTATCATTTTTTTTTGTAGTAGTTTAAAACTAATTTTTTTGTAGTTAAAATTCATTAAAAAATTCGTGATCAATTCCAGTTTGTTAATCAGTCATAAATTAGTACAACTTACAGGAAATTCACATAACTTGGCAAGCACTATTCACGACACATTATAATACAAACTTGATAACCTACATTACAATTTACAAGCCCCAAAATTACAAAAATTAATGCAGTTACATGCCATTTAAATTGTCGTCAAATTCAGAAATTTAAATTGGCTACTGTTGTTTATTTTGACTTTAAATATCAAAGGAAATAATAGCCAGTGGCAAGACAAAAGAGCTTTAAAAATGGAAACTTGTATTGAAAATATCAAACTGAACAAAGTAAGGAAACGCAGTTGATTACAAATTCATTGTTTGGCAATAACAATTCCTCTCGTGATCAATTATTAAGTTTTTCAGGGACTCTTTTTAAACAAAAATTTGTCCTATGTTTTGTTAAGTAGACAGTAGTTTATTTACGTAAAGTAAATGGCTGTCTAGTGAGTCACGCATACAGTAATTGAACATGCAAGAAAAAACATAAATCATCAATGTTTTTCTCATATAAGAAACCCAGTCAATTACATGTATATTTTTGCATAATAAAATCAAATGTTGTATAACTTATTAATTCAGGTATTGTTACTTTTTCAAGGTCTTGTTAAGAAAACGCAAAGAAAAAAAACTTGAAACACCTGATGAGGGGTAAGACCTTGAGTAACTTGCTTTTCATTTATAGTGTGAAAAAAAAGTGACATTTTTTTAAAATTACGAGGTCGGTTTTCGACACCAAAAACATATGATTATTGTTGCTCATTGAAGTTAATTCAATGACTAAAAAGTGGCTGTAAATTAGTCATATTATCAACATCCGTTTCTAATTTACAACTTACCAAACTGACAGCAGTGCAAACCACGGATCCAACGAATAAACTGACACAGTGAAATGAAGTTGGAAGAACCATGTTGATCCTCTAGTAAAAGAAAAAAACCCAACACTTTGTTTACTATTATTTATCCGGCCTTTATCTATGTGCAGTTAAATTTACTCCACACTTCGTCAAGTAATTCATTTTGTTATGTTACTTTTGTAATAATTTTCCGTTAACAAACTTGCACAAACAATTAAAATTCAGAAATCCATCAGTCGCCATTTTCATGTAAACTTGTTTCGCCTCCATCTGATAATTGAAGTTTAGAAATCAAATAAGCAAGGCAATTAAAATACCAAGCATGTTGTAAGCAGGTAAAACACAACCGGTAACTCCACCTCCACCAACAACTCAAAAACACACGCGACAGCCACCAATACCAATGCCACTGCCACTGCCACTGACACCACACAAACTTTGAAACATTTCCCAGCAAAACATTTGCCACACAGAGAGAGAGAGCTCTTGCTGCTCTGACTTTCAGGAAAAAAAACTTTTTTCTACCTTTCTATTTTACAATACAAAAATAATAAACAGCAAAAACTCGATAAATAACTATAAGCTGAGCAGTAGTTGCGTATAAATCCACGTAAAATAGTGGCTGCGATATGATTGGTTGTTGGCACCAGGTGAGCGTTGGTGCTGTGAGGGAGTTGTAATAAGGCGACACTGAGTGCACGTGATTATTCCCATTAACAGACGTTCTACACGAATTAGTAAAGAATCAAATACACAAACGATTTCAGCTTGTGTTTTGTAAAACCGAAAATAAAAAGCAGGTTAACGACAAGTCCATTTTGTTTTGTAATCGCGTTGGGGGAAGCCTGGTGCTGAGTAAACTAATACAATACGATGAATGATTAATACATGAAGTCAAGTACACATACAGTATGTTTACAGGTGGTTTATCAGCTATTGAGTCTACTTATCTGCTAGATTTTGAGGACGCCCATTTGAGGTCGATGCAAATAAGCTACACATACACACACACCCGCCCACATCAAAAATGGTTTTCACGTTTACTCAAATGCCATAATTTACGCATTTTAACAACCTTTAGATTTAAAGGAAAACGTGATTTACACAAAAATTCCTCAAGTTAATAAAAAAAAATTTCAACACAAAGAATAATAATTATAATACACGACATTGGCGTCAGTTTTAATACAATGAATCATGAAAAAAATGTTGCAATGTGTTAAAAAAAAAACGACGCAGTTAAATTATCCTGGAGCGTCAAAAAAATTAGCAACACTTTGCTAACTACAACAAAGCAATGCTAAAAATGTCATTAAAATTAAAGACGTCTTTTGCAATTCAAACCTTTGACTGCTTTACAGTAATGACATTACTGAATAAGAAAAAGTTTAGCCAACTTTACAATCAAACGTCAAGTATCTTTGTTTTGCTGAAAATGAATTATTTTCAGGGACTGTCGAGGCTTCGTCACTGACCCCAGTTTGCATTTTAACATATCAATTTGATATATCATTTCTTTCTGCCCCAATTAAACAATTTTGTTATATAAAACTAAATGTTTTCCTGCAAAATTTGTTTGCTTATAGCCAGCCAAAAAGCAGGGTTTTCGTGGTTTTTTTTAGCCACAACTCTAACATTAGTCAATGCAACAACTCAAGTAAGACAATTCCAATTAGAGTATTTAAACATCCGGAAAAGATATTAACTTCCAGTGAAAAAATCTAAATAGTCAAAAATCAGGTGTTTTCGTAGTTTTTGTTCATAATTCAAAAACTAGGCCATCCAGCAACTTAAATAAGGTATCAAAATATATAAATTTCTAATTGAAGTATCTGAATATCCAGAAAAATATTAACTTCCTGTTATAAACTTATTTAACACCCTTGATAACGTTGCTGCAGTCTACAAGTAAAGAATCTCCTGTAAATTTCATTTTAAATAATTTTTTCATTAAACTTTTAATAGCCATCAAATTCTGATAGTCACCTTGATATTAACTCAGTAACACTACATTGAAAAGTTGAAACACAATTACAATATATTGTTAATTTTGCAACACTTAAAAACACATAAATTAAAGTTATTGGTCCAATTGGTGACCGGGTATTTTGAATAATAATAAAAAAGTCAACCTAAAAGTAGTCATCATAACGACTGTTTAAAAAAGTGATGCAAGTTAACAGTACATTGGAATTTAAAGACGTGTCTAAACCGGAAAACTTTTGCTTTTATTAAGCTCTTTAAACACAGCAATATACAGGGCAAGACTTACAAAAACAATTTGTATAGTAAAATCCTTTTATTGCATGGCAATTAAACTCATTTGGGATTATGCATATTAGAATTCCAAGATACTAAATTAGTCAATCAACTACATACAATATACAAAATTCTTTATAAAAAAGTTTAATCCTTCTCTGGACATCATGAGTTTGTTGGACTCTTTGACAACTTTGGTATTCAAAAACTAAGTTAGTTTTTAATCAATGCTTTTCTAAACTTTTGTAATTTTTTTATTAAAGTCTACTTAACTAAATAGTTGTTAAAAATAATGTTACTAATATTTTATTTCTTTTTTTAATATGAGCTGGAGTGCTAGACTATGTTAGACACAAATACTAAAAAAGAACAACTATTTTGTCCAACTAAACCCTCGATATATGTTCAAATTTTGTGTTATGTGAATTTAGTTAAAGTAAAACAATTGCAATTTTGTAAATATAAAAAAATGTTTACAAAAACAAAAATAAAAACTTTAACCAGCAGTATAGGACAGATCAGTCATGTTATCAACTAAAATCAGAACTCAACGTTACGTAGTACCACCAAACGCCGATTGCTAAAAACAAATTTCAAAGGCGGTAAAAACAAATAACAAGATGGTAAAAACTCAATAAATTCGTTGACCATGGTTTTATTGAATAGTTAATGATTGATATAATTAAAATAATTAGTTGATATGAAAAGTCAGTGAACTAATTTGACCAGTAAAAGCTTAAATTATTAGAAAAATAGTTAATTGATAGTTATGATGACCATTTTGAACACAAAGCTCACTGACACTATCATAAATATCCAAGTGGTTCTAGTGCTATTGTGACTTAATTCACTTTGACAATGAACAACTCAATTATGTTTGTCTAAGCTTCCATGTTGTTTTTAATGAGCTTTGTGTCCAAAATGGTCATCTTAACTATCAATTAACTATTTTTCCAATAACCTAAGCTTTTACTGTTCAAATTAGTATACTAACTTTTCATATCAACTAATTATTGTGATTATATCAATATTAAATGAATAAAAAAGAAGAATTTGGATGAAAATAACTTCCAGAATGCGCCTATCTTAAATGCAACAACGCTTCAAGCGATGGACTCAGTTCAACCATGTTAAAGTGGCATTACTGCAGCATAGCCTCATAAATTTTGCTCTGTTTGTATAGTATGCCGCATACAATATGTGATGAACCCAAAAAAAGGGAAGAAACCTCAACGAGTAAGTGTCGTTAGGCGGGGTGGAATTGGGTAGTAAAGCTCATAGGAGAAAAATAAGGAGGAAAATGAAAGGGGAAAACCCTGAATATATTTTTGCAGCGAGTTTTCAACTGCATGAATTATGGAAGAAAGAAGGAAAGCAAACTTCTCCCATCTGAATGCAATGCGAATTCATGAGGTAATTTAATTCGGAATTGTAACACAACTAAAAGAAGGGATATGAAACCAAAGGGGGTGGGAGAATGTGGTAAGTGGGTGAATTTATTGAAGAAAGATAGAAAGAGTAAAAGTATATATATATATATATGTATATATAAAAAACCAAGAGTAATGCAAGATGTATGTAGCCAAATAGACGAATGAGTACATGATACAAATGGGATGGAGACTAAGAAATAAATGGAGTAAACAAAAAGGAAAATCATGAAGTAACAAAAAATATTCGCATTATAGGAGATGAGAAAAGAAAAAAAAAAGGAAACAACAAAAAAAAATATGCGTATACAGTACAACAAACCAGACTTTTTATATATTGTACTTTATTATATCGTCTTACTTTGGCATTTTGCGTATGCCAAATATAGCAATAATTTCGTATATAAATTTCTTTTCTATACAAAAATAATAATAAAAAAAATACTCATAAGCTGCAATCGTAATTCCAAAACATGCATCACCAGATTCGTTTACAATTCTAATCTTTTCAGTCGACCATTTGCACATTCAGTAACTCCAAATGAGAGAAGAAAAAAATTAGATTAACATTAAAAATCAATGACACACTACTTTATAAATACAGAGAGATCAGAAAATTTAGATAGCTCATATGTGGCTCCTCTCTAGTAGCAAGTAAAGAAGTCTTGGATGGTCTTCAAACTCAAAAAAAAAAATTAAAATTGTTCAATTTTAAAAAATTAAGTTCAGTCAGATTTTTATTATTTATCGTTTGTGATATTGGAAAATAGCTGATAGAAAAGTTGATTGAAATTCATCATTTAAATTTGAATACAGTGGAATCCGTTTAACACAAACTCGTTTAACACAAAACAACAGTGCAATCCCAACCTAAAAAATAAGCATTTCCATGCATTTGTTTCTGTTAACACAAAACAAAACCCTTTTAACACAAAATATTTCGCTTCTACTTATGAAAAATCGCATACACACTAACGAAAATCAAAAATTTTGAGATGTAAAATTGCATGCTTTGAAAAGCAATAAAGTTAAATAAAAACTAATATTTTTAACTAACTAGTTGGCACTAGACTTTGGACAATAAATCCAACAGCCATTATTTCCTTGACTTTCACCAGTTAAAGTTTGGTTTCAGTCTCATATTTTAGATAGAGCTACTGTAGTCCTTTTTATACACATGATCAACATTTTGTCCTAAATCAAAGATCAAAAACACATCACCAAATTACAATAAAAGTGATCTTTGAACATCTACAGTATACATTACAAAAATAAACCTAATGGATAAATTTAAACATTTTTGCTATGAACACCGACTTTTATAGATGCAAGACTTGATTCTAATTTCACGATAAAAGTCTTTTTGTTTAAATAAAAAAAAACAAGAAACAACGTTACTTTTCCATTATGTTTAGAGCCAAAACTGTAGAGTAAAAAGTGTTTCTTAGCAATGAAGGTCATGTTACAAGTAGAAATAGAGCGATAGTGTGCTGAAACTCAATATAATCAAGCCTCAGAAAAAGAAGCAACAGCATCACCATTCACCAGCAAACATTATGAAAAAGATCGACGTCACAATAGGGTACTGTAGCATCAACATCAATGCTCCCGAGTGATGCTATGCAAAAATATATAGCACTAATGCTAAGGAGAGATGCGCCAGAGTGATGCTCAAGAGAAAATAGAATAAAAATAAAGAGGAGGGAAAAAGTTGCTATGGTTACATTCAAGTGACTTCTCCCCTCTTCATCTTTTAGCCCCATCGTTTCATCCACCAGCAGGCAGACTAACAACTCTTTGCATCTCTATCTATCCACCCATCTCTCTCTCCACCTATCTATTTAGATGTTCAAACTTCGATAAGAGAGTCAATAATTTCCAACCTCCCCTGTATGCAACTAGCTACCGTATTATTGTTGGTAAGGGGTTGAAAAGGACCCTTTTCAAACCGCTGCTCTCATTTCTATTCAATCACTAAAGCTCAAGCTATTAGCTTAATTGGCGTGCATTAAGTCGAATTATAAGCCGCCATTATTAAACGTGAGAGATGCGAATAAGATGCACTTTTTTTCCTCCTTTACTTCTTCCATCTTCTTTATAAAACACATATACGATACTTCCTGGTTTTCTGCATATATTTTACATCAAAAAAAAAAAAAAAAAGAAAAAAGAAAAACTTCAACTCCCACTTATACTCTAAGATCATCATTATCGTCATCATTCTCGCCTATCTATTTGTATTTTGTATCCAGAAAATGATCTATATATGCAAAGTAAGAACATGAAGCTTGCAAATTGTCTATAGTCAAGTCTAAACTATCTCTAAATACCTATTTACTATTCTTTACAGGTTTTTTCAGGCTCATTCTTAACAGTTTTTGTTAGTTACATTGCCATGTTGTAACTTACATTACATTCTTTCCATTATGCATAACTTTAGTGAAGAAAACGTATGATGCATTATAGAAAAAGTAAAACCAATTTTAAAGTAAAAAATGAGCAATAAAGAGGGTTTAAAATGTTGCTATAGTTTGTTTTTACTAGCTGTATTATTCCCAAATGCCAGATACTCAAGTTACTGTTCTTTCATCAACTTTTAATATTATAGCAGCTTTTATTTGCTTCTTATTTAGCATCAATATCTTTATCGTAAACATTTTTATAAAGAAATATAAAAAAAAACGACTTAACTAATTTTATTTTGTCTGATGTTATCTACAGTACGTTATGATGTCTACATACAATTTAACCTTTCTTTACACAGGTTAAATTATAAATCGATAACAAATATAAATAACAAATTCAGCAGTTATTATAAACAGCCTTGCAACACCATTATAATTTCAATTTTCTGTAGTTAAAAGTACCCAATCACAGCAGCAGTAGAAAGCATCTCTTGTTAAACTTTAAAATTTATTACTGAATTGGGACATTGTTTCATCAATACATTCCCAATTTTTCTTAAAGTGATGAGACTGAGTTACATTGGCTTCAATAACGATTTGTCTCGTTTCTTAATTGATCTAAATCAGAGTCAACAAGGATTTCTAACGTTATGTTAAATGCACTTGGACTATGACCGGTTTTTTTCTACTGTATGCTTAAAACCTTTAAAAGTTCAACTAATGTTTATCATATCCCTCACGTATGCACGTGATTAGGCAAGCAAACAAATGAATTATATATTATAGCACATGATTTCGATTATAAACAAACACAGGAAATTGCAAATGTGTATATAAAGAGGAAATTGGTGGTGGAAGGATTGAGCATTGTACATGTACAGTAGTTGTGAAAACAAGGAAGCGATTTGTAGGATGAATATTATGTAAGGAGGAGCTACAGTACTGTAGCTGGTAACTTAATGTTGCAATACAAAAATCGATTTAAGATTTAGTATAAAAGTTGGCGTCGTGCTGGAGTGTATAATTGCGTATTGATTGCAATAGAAACAGATTTAGATGACGTCGAATGTTAAAAGATTTCTCTCCAAGCAACAAAATACTCCCATTACTAAAATGAGCATACATGATATTATATAAGGCAAATAGATGGAAGAAAAAAATGAGAGAAGGAGAGAGAGAGAGGGGGGCGTTTGCAAGTTGCACAGAGTGATAATCGTTTCAGAGTGACATTTATTTATGAACCATTATCAGAGAGCAATGGCTGTTATGTATGTAAAGCAAACGAGCAAACACTCTTTTCAAACTTAGTTAATGATTAATTACCTCATTACTCATGCAACAGCAGCGCCATCTATACATCAACACGTCATCGAATTTACAGAACAAAGTGGCGGGAAATTATTCAGCCTACAAAAAGTGACAGCAACGTTTCTAGGGTTGCCAAACCAAACCAAGCCTATAGTACATTATGGGCGTCAAGAACTCGTTTTTCAGACGCAAACATTGACTTTTTAGTTTTTAAGAAATGTTTCTTACAACTAAGAAAGTAATAAATTCGGTTTCCATTAACTAAACTCAGTAGTTTAATCATAAAAATCAGATACAGTGTGAAACGGATTCTACTATACTTTAAATAACTAATTTGAGCGTTAAAAAGTGAGAAAAAAGTCCCATTTAAGTGCCAAATTGATCGTTTGCAATGGTGTCAGATATTCGAGACAAATGCAGCAATTTAAAAGATTTGCTAAAAGCGTTTATTTGCACTAAAAATCCGCAAAAGCCAAAGGTGTGCTGTGCCCTATATTGTGCTAAATGTACAGTACAGATTTCAACAAAATATTTCGACGTAAAAAAGAACGTGACCAAAACACAAACTATGTAAATTTGAACTCATGAAGAAAAAAAAAATACAGAAAGATGTAAAGAAAACGTTAAAAATATATACAAAGATTTATCCAGGTTTTGGAATATGTAATGCTGAACTATCCTCCAAGGATTTCTAAAGTATTCGTCCGTCGTCTGCTTCAAAATCCAATCACGTAACAGCAGTGGTGGAGGCTCGACACTAATTCAAGGCATATACAGTACCAGTACATTTAAATATGAGTCCTGGAAATAAACCCTTCTCCCCAAACAAACTAGTTTATGCAGCCATTTTTTTTTCCTATGTCATACAATAGAAACGGTTTTTTCCCATAAATAAAAATACTTTTTTTTCGCCTCCAACAAATTTTTTTTTCCTCAATCACATTCTACATTTATATCTTGCCTTTATAATTTATTCAGTTTTGCCTCTACTAATTTATTTATTTACTCATATATTTATTTAACATGCTGTAAAAGATTTTTTTTCCTGCGCAGTAATGTCGCCTCTTGAAAAGATGATCTACGCATGCGTGTTAAGTGATTTTAGTATGCTCAGGTGGAGAAGTGATGATAAGAAAAGTTATAGATGTGTACACTGGCATAGACGTACATACAGAACACACTCAAGAGCAAAAATACTTTTTAAAAAAAAAAATTCAAGGAGCCTAATTAGAAATTAATTCAGTGAAAATTTGCATAATTAAGCGTTTGCTTATAACGGAAGATGATGAAGGGAAAAAAAAGAGCAGCGTTTGAAGAAGCTGATAAAAGATTTTATTACATGAATAGAAAAAAAAAATCAGTAGGTGGTCTCGTTGAAGAGCAATTATTATTGGCCTCCTACGTCATTTCCTAATAATTGTTGGTTCTTAAAAACTATAGAAACTTCAACTTTGAACAAAAATTATAACCCCAATGTTTGACTGACTTGCCACAGTTTGCAGTAATGAAGTTCCTCTTGTTGTGGAGCTTTTTATGATCATCTAGGTCGTTTTAATGTATCATATTTTAGTCATAAGTTAAGATAATTAATCAAAACTCTGGTAAAGCTGTTAAAAGCCTTAGTTATAGCTCTTATGAAACTTCTGGCTTCGTTCATTGTGGTTATTTTGCCCTTTGTCAAAGTCAGCCAGATGATTACATTTTGACAATGTCGAATTCACACACCCACTTTTTAAGAAATTGATATTTTGATAGTGTGTCTATACTTATGTTACACACACTAATGTTATAAAGTTATTCAAGTGTTTTTAAACTGTTCAAATACACTTTCCATAAGCAGCGTCATTTCTTTACTATTGGCTTTAGAAGTTTAAAGAGTTTACGAACCAAAAAAAAGAAAAAACCATCTAAAACATGAGAAAACACTTTTTTCCAAAATTTATTTTTCAAATATAAAAAGCAGAAAACATGGAACTGTACTTTTGTAAATGAAATGAATTTTTGGTAAATGAACATGAAACATGCAGTGAAATCAATTTCTATAATTAGATGTTGGGTTAAAAAGAGGATGTGGAAATATTTGGATAGAAAATATAAAATGTAAAACTGATTATACAGTGTATAACGTTAGCTTTTATTTTCCCAGTGGAAATTAATCTTCAGGTTTTATTTTTTACTCATTTATTCATTCACTCAGTGTGTATATTCTGTACCGGTATGTGTAGAGAAGCTCGACACAATTTTAATTTCATTTGTGGTTTAGGAAAAGTCAGTGTGTTTAATACACATACACAAGGCAACAGCAGACGACGGCGACGATGATGATGCTGCTGATGATAATAATAATAATAATGTTCAGAGCATCTGCGTTCACCCATTTTAACAAAAAAAAATAAATTCAAAAAGCCATTTATTGTAGAGATAGATAACGTGGAGAGAGGTTATTTTACAATTGTAAAACAACTAAAAAGTCACAGCAACAGCTGCTCCAATATACATGTCAATAACACACATATTTTGTATCCTGATTCAGTACAAATGTATATGGCAACATAATAGAAACATAATTTCAACAAACACACTTTACTTTAACTCCGCCTTCCCATTAAAACGCACTCAGCCACTATACTGTACCTTTATGCATTTCAATTTCTATCTTATCTCAACATCCAAAAACAATAACAATTTCACATTAATTCACTTCAATCATATGCCGTGGAATCCGTTTAACACGATACGGTCGAGCTAAAATGTTTATTCGTGTTAAAGGAATCTCATAAGTTACTCTGACGTTTTGTCTCGTTTCTTTCTTAACACTGAGAAAAAAAAGGCAATTAAAAAACGAGACTAAATCTCATTAGTTCCAATGGTGATTTGTATCGTTTCATTGGTTGGTTTTTGTTAACTGAGTTTTTGTGTTAAACGTATTTATACTTTTTATTTTCTCAATTGTAAATTTAAAAATCTCGATTCCTGGCTGTTTTTTTCCTAAATCTTTTCAGTTCAAATACATAAAAGTTAAAATAAAACATCAGTTATAATAAAATAATAGTGGCAATTCAATGCTCACGGTTTAACGCTTGCTTAAGTTTAAAGCGGTAAAAGTATTTGACAGATATGATTTTACTTGGACTATTGGTTTAGACCAGTTCAAGTGGATTAATGACTTCAAATAAGTGTGTTTGAAAAATTCAGTAGTTCTATAAGTCATGCATTTGAGCAAACTGGTGCTGTAAGTTAAGTTTCTATAAACGTCCACGCGTTTTTCACAGAATTGGTAATAGATGGAGAAAAATGTTTAATGTAAAACTTGTTACTATTGATAAAGGACAGACAAAAGTAAAATACTGTTCAATTTGATAATGGCAATATGGTAGAAAGTCATGTTAAATTTCAACTTAACAAAATCAATTTATTTCTTACGACACAGTGAGTGCAACAGCTCAGCAAACGAAATGAACAAAAACAGAAAACAAATTAACAAAATACACAAATCAAATTGAACCCTAACAGTCATTTCAAACTCAATACTTGCATTTGTTTTATTACAAACAATTTCTAATAATTTAAATTAATATTTAACACCATTAATTAACATACTGTATTTCTCAATCAATTACCATTTATTTTAAAAAATGTTTTTCCAAACGAGACTAAATGTCATCAGTTACAATAGAGATTTTTCCCGTTTCTTTCACACCAATACATATTTTCATTATTAAGTTGTTTTTAATTCATTTGCGATTTAAGAAGTTCAATTCATTTATTAAAGTTTAATTTTACAATGTAAAATCTTAGTTGAAGTAATTTTCAAATCTCAACAATTCAATAAATCTCAGTTCACACATTACACTTCACACCAAAAGCAAGCACTACATCATTTGGATGAAAATATTGATCTCTAATCCGTTGTGTGTGCTTGAATTAACGTGACATGAAAATGACAACGACTTTCATAAGCATTGTTATGCTATTTGAATTAGCATACCTCATTCTTAACATTTTGTTTGTCTACTTGTCAATATATTTTTCGGAATTTATTCACAGACGTGATGAATGTCGATGGGATTTCTAATTTTCTACGTCTGTCGATGTAAGTTATGTGAAGAAGCAGCAGCTTTCCAGTACAGTGTTAAGTATGTGTATGTGTGTGTGTGAGTTGGGTTTTGAAAGTTGAGTTTATCCAGGCCAAAAGGATCTACTGTACAGTATGAATAGAGTTTTAGTAGTGATAGGGGTTGGTGTAGGAGCATAGCTAATATTTGTTGGCATCGATCACGTGTCTCTCATCAAACTCCATTTTCATCTTTCACTTTTATATTCATTCCTATGTACAGTACACCCTCATCTCTCTCTCTTTTATGTACATACACAGTACAGTGTGTAACTTTAATGTTCGTGTGTATAATATTTTTGAAGGTGGCTGGGTGGACAATTCGTTTGTTTACATTTGACAGTTATTTCCGCATTGTCAACATGACATAGAGAAATGAAACTTTTTTCTTCTTCTTTTTACATCTTTTTGACTTGCGCCATTTTTCTGAAGATGTCGACATATACTTTTCTTTTTTTTTTCTGAAGTGCAGTAAAGAAAGAAAAAGAAATTTAAAAAAAAAAAATAAATATAAGGCGTTATGGTTTGGCCACCTAGTGTTGGTGAAAAGAATCCTTCCTCCCACCCACCTAAAAACCACTTTCTACAAATGTTATTTTGGAAATGTCCATCATATGCCGCCATTTTGAATTTCTTCATATTTTATTAAATTTTCATCTCTCATTTGCATACGCCGTTGAGACGACCGCTGAATTTAAAAAGCAGAGGAAAGTGGTGCTGTGCGGTTGTGGGATGAACAAGTACAACGGTTACGTCACTGAAAACACAGCAGGAAATTGCATTTCAGTGTTATTTACGCCAACGTTGACGGCTGCAACTGACCACGCCTACTACTCCTTAAACTTAACTTTGTTAAAATGCACTACAACGATTCTTCGTTAGCAGACGACAGTCTTTAATTCAATTAAATACCAAAAGTTGATAATTAATCATTAACGTATAATTATCAACGCAGACATTCCCAATTTTACTTTTAAATAATAAAATTTATCCAATCAATAATTTTCCATTAACAGTCTGAGTAAATTAAGCATATTACGTCACTTGTTAATAGTAACGTCTTTGCAAATGTTAAGGAATTTGCATTTTCCATTAATTCTCAAAATTAACACGTACCTTTTAAGAAATATTATGGTAAATTAGCTAAAAAGTAACAATTTCGTATTTTTTAAACCTTTCTATGGATTACATGAGTTGAAATACTTGGTTTCAACATCACTGGAAAGAAACGAGACAAATCGCCATTGAAACCGATAATATTTAGTCTCGTTTTTTTAAATGGAACTGTTAAAAATGTTTCAATTCAGAAATCACCCGTTGTAATAGTAAAAAACACAGACACTATAAAACTACACATTAAAAATCTACAACTTACAATCACATTAACTAGCATACTACTGATGATCATATTGACCCCAATGGATATGAAAAACCACTGATTCTTCTCCAGACAACTCTTTGACAAGTTTGACTTTCAATAATGAACTTAATTTATAAACAATTGTTTTCTCAATTTTTAATGTGTTGTAAGTGAAAATGTTAATTAGTTAAAATTTGTCTAAAAGTGTATGTATGACAACTGTGTATGAAATATTTTCAATAGACAGTTGTATTTATTTATCAATAGACACGTTGAGACTCGTCGTTATTTCCTAGTTCATATTACATCTCAGGAAGAAGAAGAAGAGACCGAATAATGTTCCAATATCATTAAAAAAATAGTCTATTAAATTAACTACCACATCTTAACCACCAAAACAAGCTCTGAATGGCGAACAATTTAATGCGAAGTCAGCAAAAAAAAACGTCATTAAATTACAATAAAATAGCAGCGGATTCGTGATGAAAAAAATATATAAATACGTGATAAGAAATAAAAAGTAAAAGAGATGTTATAGTACAGTACAGTACTGTAGCTAAAAATAATCAGTGCAAGTAAGGTGGATAAAACAGGATGGTCATTGCAACTCCCACTCACCCACCAACCAGCTAACCACCCAACCGACCGACCACCACCTCATTGTCATCGTCATTGTTGCTCTTCGTTGTTATTCTGTTGCTATATTTTTCTACTGCTGTATAATATAGTGAGAGCGTGTGAGTATCTCTTGGATATGAAATTACCCAATAACGTCTTCTTTTATGTCATATCCAACCAACAAAAAAATATATAACAGCAAAATTTTGATATTAATAGGAAACTAGATGGAAAAAAGAAATAAAGCGCCTCTACTTTTTAAATAATAAAAAAAATCTTCTTCTTCGACCGCCAGAATGATGGAGTAAGAGAGAAAGAGCGAGAAAGAGAAAAATAAGCGGACATATATGTGTCACATAAGAAAAAAATGGACAGTGCTTAGAATAATAATGAGGTGAGCGACCCCCAGTGGAGATTCAATGACAACATCAAATAAAAATTTCTCTCTTCATACTTTTATTCGTCCTCAAATCTAGTCAACATTCTTCTTTGAGGGAGTAAAAGATCTTTTATTTATGTTTTTCTTTTTCTCCATTTTATTTTGACTGTAAGGCCATTTAAAAACGCCAGCAAACCAAACCAGTGTCCTATTTCTTTTATAGTAGTTTGAGGGTAAAAGTGAAGAGATGTTATTTATAAATGAAGATGATTTTAATTGGCGTGTATATGTATTTTTGTTTTAGAAAGAAAAAAAAAAAACAATAACATTTGAGATGCAATATTTTATCCTCTCATTTTTATTACTTGAAGGATTTTGTTGATTTTTTTTCTTCTCCCTCCCAATTCTTTCTCTATTTCTTTTTCACTTTCCTGTAATTTCAAATATTCTTTTATCGATCGGTTTTTGCAAGCACCGTAGAAGCAAATACAGCAAAAAGGTTTGTTTGACTGGAGGAAGATTGAATTCAATCTGATTCAAACTTCTCATTTCTGCGTCAATTGAAGAAAAATTCTATACAAATTGAAATTGTTGCCTCTCCGAAACTAAACAACAAAATATAGAAAAACGAAGAAGCAGAATAAGAGAAAAAACAAACAAATACACATACATGTACATGTACACGCACTGTAGCATCAGCAGTGGATGAACAAAACAAGAAACTCAATTGTAGAGAAATAAAAATATACAAAACGATGCAATGCAATGCAATGTAAGTTGTTTATACACTGGAAAACTCCACCTACCATTAAGTTAAAACACAACAATTTTGCATTTGCTTTATTTTCACTTTCTACTGAATAAATTGCGATCAGGCTTTTATATCAAGGAATAATACATTATTACAGCGAATAAAAGTGGCTACAACAGATCATTTTTACAATTGCTCACAAAGTTTGTGCAAACTGTCAATCAACGTGTTCAAAACACACAATTATCATCATCAGATACAGTGAATGTAAAAAAGTAGCACAAAAAAAGCAACACAAGGTGCAAATCTTAGGTGAATGAAAATTTTAATGATGCCTGAATCAATTGCATATTCAAATTTTTTTAATATGTGTTTTTTAATAAAGTGGCCCCTTATTATGAATTGCAAATAATAATAATACTGTACATTGAGAACCAGTTTTCAGTAGCTAACTAAAATCCGAGCAACGCCGAGCACTTTTGTGACATTTACTAAAACTAAGCGATATTTCAATATATTGATATGTTGAATGTGGTCGATATAGTAAAATATCGAATATATCATTTCAATATCGAGAGTCAATATTTCTATATTGAAATTTAAAGCATAATCAGAAATCACATGAAGTGATACAGTATATGTAAAATATTAAAGTATTGTAAACTAAAATATCGAAATTCAATATATCGAGTAAATATATCGTTGTCGTATGGAAAGTTTCCTATTTTTCAGCCCAGCCTTCACAATAGCATCACCGGTAATTTAACATTGATTAATGTTTGACGTTTAATGTATTGCATGTTTTAAAATCAAAGTTTTAACTGAATTTAAAAGCAGCATCAACTTTTGAAGTATGTTTAGTCAGTTTAATATTGATGCTGCTGCTGTAACATTGTTGTTTTCAAAAACGTCTCCAGCGTTATTTTCATCTTCAGCTTTTAATTGTGCTACTTTATTTTTAATGACGTTGGATTACTAAATCATAGATGACACTTAGATCATATATCATCTCTCTTTCCTCTCTCTCTCTTTTGCTTAAACGACTTTCTACACTATTTTCATTCTCCACCCCTAACTAAAGAATTTTCACTTAGCAACTATGACAATATTTGAACAATATAAATACTGTAAAACTGATGAACATCAAGCCTTTTACAATTAGTCCTATAATTATCAAGTCTACTACAAAACTAACAATTAAAGAGCTTTTATTGTTTAAATCCAGACATGGAAATAAATTGATAAAAATGAGAGAGAAAAAAACTAATAAAAAAAAGATTTTAGAAATTTGATATTAAAAGTGTTTGTAAATTTCTTTTCTTATTAAGATACATTAAGAAGTTATGCTTTGAGGGAAATTCATAAACTTTCAGACTTTTTATTTTACTAAATCAATTAAAATTAACTAGCAAACTACGCAAAATTCCAAATGAAGTTCCAGAACTTGGTTTAGTTTATTGATAACATTTTGATAAATAAAGGTTCAAAAACACTGAGAAAAAAATTCAAGAAAAAACTAAATTTTTTGTGTAAAAAGTATTTTGTCTTAAGCATAACATACAAAAACCAAAACATATTCTCACTAAAATAACATTTCTTAGAGTAAATCTTATAAGAATCATTTTTTACATCATAAAAATGCAATTTTAATTTTTTTAAAATAAAAACAAACAAAAATGTATTTATTTTGTAATTGTTTTTACAAAAACTTTGATTTTATTTACATTCTCAAGGCAGTTTATGCAATGTTTCATTTGGAAAAGCAAAATAGTTTTGTGTTAAACGGATTTTGTTTCGTGTTAACAAGAAAAAATGTATGTAAATCCCTATACTTTAGTTCAGAACCGCAATGTTGTTTTGTATTAAGCGAGTTTGTGTTAACCAAATTCCACTCCAGTTTAAAATAATCAAAAAATAAAAACATAAAACTCAAATTCCAACACATTTTAAAAATCACAACTATTTCATTATTAAGCAACATTTAATTGACTTAAAAAAACCTAAATTGAGTGGCTCTAAATCATTTTAATGTGGTTCCATCAAGTGGTGCCTATGGCTGTTATTTACCCAAAAATCAACAAGTATTTTGTACAGTAATCACAATGAAGTTGTTTGCTTAATGTTTTGTTCCAATGAAAAACGCATTGTAACCCAGAAAAACAAGATAAAAACACAATACAAATCCAAAACATATAAATTTAAATAATGTTACAGCAGTACAGTGCTGTACTGTACAGAGTTTAACAATTCGGATATTAAGATTTATGTTTTTCTGTCAAGAGGTACAGTGCATATAAGCAAGCAATAATGTAAAAAAAAAAGAAGTAAAAGACAATGCTTTTTTTGTAAACATTTTTAAATCTCTCTTATTTTTTCTTCACTTCCTGTGCCTAACACACAAACACCCACATTAGTTTTCCCCCCTCAACATTTTCTTTTTATCTATTTTGATTTGACGTTTAGTCAGCCAGTATTGTTTATGAGTCGCCCAAAGCGTAGTCTACAATATTTTAACAAAATGTGAACACTTTTTATTTCAAAAGAGAATTTTTTTTATCATGTTTACTGTGTTGTTGTTGTTTTTGTGTATTTTGCTCTATCGTATTTCGCGTCTATTTTTTTTCAGCCGATAGCTAAACGTATTCATTGCTTGAAATCAGAATATCTTCCTCAACAACAAAAAAATATTAAGAAACGAAAAACTAAATATGTAACTCAAAAACTCTTTACTTTCAAATTATCAGAAAACATCTAATGAGAAGTAATAGACTGTGTTTTTCTTTTATTTAAATGCAAATAAAGCGTTGCCAAGCGTAATACATCAACTATAATCAAGAAGCCAGCATTTCCAATACAAATAATCAAAAAAAATATTATAATCTAAATTACAGTGGAATCTGTTTAACACGAAACGATGGGAACAAAAAGAATGACATTTCTTAGAGTACATCATATGAAAATCACCATTTGCATTTGAAATTTTTTTAATTTTGTATGAAATTTGAGAAAACAATAATGCAATTATAATTTTTTTAAAATAAAAACAAACAAGAAATAAAAAATCAATAAAGAAACGAGATTAATTCTCATCAGTTCCAATGGAGTTTTGTCTCATTACTTTCTTAACACTAAGAAAAAATGCCAAAAAAGAAACGAGACTAAAGTTCATCAGTTGCAATGGTTATTTGTCTCGTTTATTTCCTGGTATTAATTTTGCATACACTTTCAAGGAAAAGATTTTGTGTTAAGCAAAATTTGTTTCTTGTTAGCAAAAAAAAATTATATAAATGTCTATTCTGTCGTTTGAGACTGCAATGTTATTTTGTGTTAACCGAGTTTTTGTGTTAAGAGAGATCGCGTTAACCGGACTTCACTGCAAAGGCTTTAGTTTAGAGAAAATGAAACTAATACATTAAAAAATCATTTGAGTTACCAAGTAACTTTTTTTATAAGTTTTACATATCCAAATTATAAATACAAACGATATGTTTGTATTGACTATTGAGACGTCTCATTTCTTCAATTTTTTTACTCAATAATTTCCATCAAATATTTTTTTACGAAAGAAACTACCAAAAAAAGCCATCATTTTAATTATGTTTTTTTTAGTTTAAACTCGTCTCATAAATATAATACTTTAAACATACTGCAATTTATTCAACGTTATTTTTAATTCTTTCACCACTAATTAAATCTTCATAAATCTCAATTTTTACGAAGCAGAAAATAAAATTCTGGAACTTGAACGAGTTAAGTTGGCACGGAAAAAGATAACATTTTACTTGGCAATTTAATTAACAACAAATCCCTAAAAATATTTTTAAACGAGCAAAAAACGCTTTCATTTTTTACTACAAAATATAAATATTTTGAGTCTGGGATTTTGTTTTTGCTAATAAAATAATCACACAATTTTTTTTAGTATTTAATTGAAAATACTGCCTAATTACTTAAAGCTTAGCAGTATTTAAATTTAGTGAAAGACAGAAAAAGTGAAGCTTAAAATTGCGTCTGCTCTGCAATTATTTATAAATAATCTCCAAATTTATAGTCATATTATTATTTTCCAACTAACTTTTCAGAGTTTGCATTAATAATAAATACCATATTATTATATGCTGATATGAATTAACACTTTGCATTAAAATGTTGTGTGCCCTTGTCATATTGTTCTTAACAATATTTTTGTAATGGAAAAGCGTGTTGTTGTGTTTAGCAAAGTAACATTTTGCTTTGGGTAAATTCAGATATGACATTTTCTCAGAGTCACTTGATATAAATCTTTGTAACGTCTCGGGGGAACTTTGTGCTTCGTTTGTACAATCCCACATCTTCATCTTCATCATCTTCCTCATCAGTTGACTCACAAAAGCAAAATGATGGGCGATATACAAACACAGACACATTCAACTGCTGTTGTGTTTTATGCATGACTTTTGAATTAAAATGCAAAAGAGCTTATATTTATGTTTGAAGCGTCTGCTCTCGCTGCAGTCACCATGAATTAAAACGATATAACTACAATACGACTGTTGATTTAGTGAGAAAGGCAAATAAATCGTGGAAGACTTCCGGTCACTATTTTTTCGTTAAACACAACACTATATATCAATATAAATTGTGACATTAATGATGAAAGAGGAGAAGAGATGAAGGGAGAGGGAGAGAAAAAGAAGAAGATGGGAAAGGAAAATGACGTAAAAATGATAAAATGTTTGAATGTGATACGATTAAAGCTTAAATATAGTTTAAGGAAGTCACATGATGCTGTAAAGGAAGTTAATAGAGAACCGTCAAATGTGAAAAAAGCGTCTGCTGAGCAGCAGAAAATGCATTCGTCGTTCCTTTCTGATTGGTAGATAATTAAATTTAGGTTTGGCGTTCCATAGCTAAATTGAAATTGACAGCCTGATGGCGCCCTCTAACGTCAGATACATGGGATTCACACAACCAAACGTCACTCCACTCCACCCAACAAACATACCCACACTACTGTACTGTACCATCAAATGACAATTTCAACTAACATCGGTTGGGGGTACTGAGAATCTACAGAAAGAAAAAAACCAAGATGAAAAGAAAAGGAAGAAGATGGTGGTTTGTAATGACGTCATTGGAGACATTAAATGACCTTCCACTACTATTAAAAAACAATGCTAGATTGATGTGTAGCCCTTCAGTCTCCATTTAATTGAGTCATCTATTAAATTGGACCACTGACCATGCTCTAAACATAAAAAAAGCAATAGGAAAGGAAAGTATAGCATTTGCGCTCAAAACCTTCAAAAAAGTAGTAAAAAGTCGGCAAATAGATCAAACTGATTAAAAAGCGAAAACAGAACACAACCTCCCTCAAATAACAACATTTATTCATTTAACAGCGTAAAATGGGCAGACAAATGTAATATCAAGCAAACTTTAATGGATACTTATCTAAATTGTACGAGAAATTGCATTGAAGTATTTTATTTTTTAAAAAAATAAAAACAAATTTTAAATCGTTGTTGCATTGGATATGCAAATTAAATGTACTGCTTTTTATTATTGTCAGGTAAGTTTTTTTTAAGTTGAAATCCTTTTTTTCTACATCACTGAAAAGAAACGGGAAAACCCGCCATTGAAACCAATAATAATTAGTCTCGTTTTCTTTAATGGAAATGTTAAAAAATGTTTTAATTGAGAAACCACTCGTAGTAATAGTAAAATAAAATTGAAAAACCATTAACTCTTAACCTGACAACTCTTTGGCAACTTTAGTATTGAATATCTAAATCATTTTTGGTACAATTATTTTCTCAATTTTTATAATTTTCTATTGAAATCTAATTAACTGAACAGTAGTTTACAAAAAGTTAAAAATATTTAAGTTTAACATAAAAAGAAAAAGATGTTACACTTGCGAGTTTTTTTTAGACATAAACACATTGAATAGCCGGTGTTGTGAGCTCATTAGGACCAGTTTGTGCATTAATTTCTTATTGAAACATTAAGAAATATCCATCAATGTTGTTAAACATACTGTACAAAAACAAGTCAGTTGAAAATAGCAAAAACAAAAATCAAGAAAACCAAAAAATTGTTCACCGAATAAATTTAAAATAAGTTTTCTTACAAGTTCTTGGAGATAAAGATCAAATAATCGGTTGATATACATGTTTTTTTTTTTAAGTAGTAACTGTAACAACTGTTAAGCAAATATTTTCAATAAGCAGTTGTGTTTAATTAAGTTTTTAATAAACATTTAATCAACTATCTGAATTAGAGTTCACCAGATCCATCTTCTACGTTTGAGTTATTGAAATATGTTATTCTGAGAAAAATAAAAGTTAGTTTGAAACTTTTTGTGAATCTTTCTTACAAAATAAAGCCTAATTTTAATTATAACAATTTTCAATAAAAATAAAAGAAAGGTATTATTAGCTTAAAGCTTTAATACTGTACAATACGTATATTAATGCAATAAAATAATGTAATTTCTCAAGAGGCATTGACGGAAGTTGCAATTTCAACTGACTATTTAACTGGAGTTAAGTTTAGTTTCATAACTTTAATCAAGTCTTAACTGAGTTAAGTTCAAAGGCTAGAAATGTAATTATTGATGGAAGTTTTTGGAAGTAAACTCCAAGCTTCTTATGCACAGTTAACGCCGCTACGATTAAATTAATCTCCTCATTTGCATGCCAACAATTAATAAAACTTGAAAAGATTAGATGAAATTCTTCCGCTCCATTTTCCAACATGTATTTTCCGTCTCTTTCTTTCCATCTCTCTTCTTTTACTTCAAGAAAAAAATTTTTTTTTTTTTTTTGGGTGAATGTAATGCAAGTTTAACTTTGCTTTCTACATTGATGCATAAAGGGTGCTGAAATCGAGTATTGCGTACGTATTTTTTCATCGTCTCAAGATGGCTGACGGAATCCAAAACGTTAATTCAATGAAGAAAAGAAGTGGTTGCAAAGAAAGACGATGGAAAACGAGACTGGAATCAAATTACGCCCGATGGATTTTCTTTTTTACGCCCTGCCATCCCACGCCACCCTCTTATAAAGTACTCAAACCAAAATAAAAAAATACATATATAACAAAAGAGGAAGTTACGTGAAGAATTAACGTTCCTTTTCTTTTATACTTTTTACGTTTATTAACGTTTTCAAAATCAAATTGGCGTACAAATTGCGCTCATGCCCATTACTTAGCTGCTACCGACGCCATTTTCACGATCAGACCAAACCCAACAGCTGTTTACAACAAAAAGCCATCCTACAAAGTCATATGGTGACGTAAGCGTGAAAGATCTGCACTGGGATTTACTAAATCCCTTCGCACGCATTTACAACGATAATGCAATGGCAAAGAGAAAAAAAAGCTATAAGCCAAGATCGAAGTTACACAACGTTTAGAAAGCATTTTGCGTTGGACATAACGCCATATAATTGATGAAGTCGTGATACGAAATGATAAAAGATGAAAAATTACCACTAAATTGGCGTCAAACAATATTTACCCAATAAACGCTACACATAACATGACAGCTCTTAAAAAATGTCTTAAGCTTCCATTTAAACATATTGAAATCTTCATATTATTTTTAAGACATTGAAAACAGATGAAAAATATATGGAATTTTAAAAATAATTAAGACAATTTTTGAGCCTTTTAAATGTCAATTGCTTGCTAATTCAAGTGAATTTCAAAATTAATTAAGACGATTTTTGATCATGTTAAATGCCAATTGCCTGTCAATTCAAGTAAATTTCAAACTTAATTAAGACAATTTTTAACATTTTAAATGCCAATTATCTGCTAAATCAAGTGCATTTTAAACCAATGTAACACCGGTTTAAAGGCAATTTCAAATGTAATAACTTTTAGCACATTGAAAAAAATAAGTTATTTGCTAATTTTTACATTCTTAAAGGATATTCATAAACAACCTAAAGCTTGTTATAAATTCAGCCGTTGCGTCGGCGTCAGTGACGATTTAAAGCCCAATTTGCAAGTGTTATCATAGCCAATTTAACAGCGCCGTCACTTTTATGCGTAATAAACAAATAGCAACAACAACACACAGTACGTATATTTTAAATTTAGCCAAATATATTGTTAAAGTATTAAGAATAAACGCTGCCTTTTTTATTCCAGGTTATTTGTTAATAAAATTAGCGTTTGATAAAATAGGGTGTCTACGAGCGCCCTCTGGTGTTAAAGTGGGCGGTGTCAAAAATGAAGCGAAAGATAACGATGATGTTATCTAACACGCCGCATTGCGTCTGTAGTGGAAATCGAGCGTGTAGAGGGCGCCCGCGTACTTAAAAATCATCGGTAGCGGCGGCGGCGTCGTTTCTCTTTTGCCTTTTACGTCAGAAACAACGCTGGCATTTGTATTAGGAACGCTGGAGTGGAAAACACACAGCAGCAACTCATGTGCTTTTTCTCCTTCTCATTTGGTGTTTATGTGTAATGTGATTGTGCGTTATGTGTGCGCCGACTCAACGCTTTTAACTTTTACGTACAACAAAACGTAAAACGTCAAATTCCACCCGAAAAATAAAAATTAAAAAAAAAGAAAAAAATATATAATGTCGTTAAATATACGTTAATCAATTTTGTAATGACGACAGCGCAATTTCAACTACAACTACAACAACTGCAACCACAACCGCGACATCTAAATCTACACTAAAGAAAGAAAAAAGTATTTTAACCACAAAAGGATTTTAATTTTTTCTAAAAAAAATAAAATGCTGTCAACAAGAATAAGTTAAAGTTAAATTAAATTATAGGCCGTAAAAGAAGAAATAAAAAAATGTGCGTCCAAATTAAATTGTTGACGCTGCTAACAGTGTTTAGCGTTCTAATAACGTTGCCTGCTGTCGTCCTGTTGGTTGGAGCAGCTGCTTATCCAGAACGCATTCCATTAGGTAAGAAAAGAAAAATTACATCGATCATAACCGATTTATCATCAATGATATGAATATATCGATCAAATACACACACACACATACACACATACACACGCATTCATTCTGCTCCCCCGGCGTAAACGATTACGTTTTTGACGAGCGAACTGTTGCGTCGTCGTCGTAGTCGTCGTCGCACATTCCATTTAACACAAAAGACTTTTCATCTCTTTCAACGCCGACGCCACAAATACAAAAGAGACTAATTAAATCCACTCACTAAAAAAACGCTTCACAATAATAACCGATATGTATCGATACCATGCGTAATTTCAGCTTAATTTAAGCGTATTAAATTGCGTTCACCCAGCGCACTTATATTCAAATACTCATCCGGTCTAAGTTACACATAATACCCGTCAAATGTATGCGGTAACTTACGTAGTATGACGGTAATATTGTACACTGTGTAGAAAATGTGTAAGTAAATATTGATTGTTCAGTTGTTCAAGCGCAAAATAACATTCAATTCCCGAACAAGCAAAGATAATTTTTTTTCTTTAGACTTTTTGAATAAATTTTGGTGGTAAATATTAAAATTGGCTGCGGAAAGCTGTTCAATACGCCACTTGAACAACTCTTACCCGACTAATATTTACTTGACTAATTCCCAACCAATCATGACAGATAAAGCAAATACGCCGTGTAACATTGTCAATACAACATGGAAAAGTACACCTACTAAAATAATCAAATAATACACAGTAACATCGTTTCATGTCCCTTTTATATACAAAAGAGATCACTGATTAAAAAAACTAAAAAAAAAATGGTGCAAAATCAAAATCTATTTCAATAAGAAAAACAGAAAAATGTTAAATTAAAAAATATATCCTTTTTTTTTCAATTTTTAAATATTATGAGAAATATTATTGGAACCACTAAAAATGAAAATTGACACTAAAAATGATAATAGCCATTTGATGTTAAAATGGTTATTTAGTTATTTTAAAAAAATTCATTTGTGTATGGAAATCACTACGTAAGAAAGTCAATGTTACATCACAAAACAAAGAGCAGCAAGTTTATTCATCTGAAAACTTGTTTTTCTTCAAATTAATTAAATATCATTAAATTAGAATGTAAATATACAATCGTAGATTTTTCTTAAATAGCAACCGATTTTTAAACGTAATAATTTTAATCAAAATATAAAAAAAAGGTTTTCCAATTTTATAATTATAAGTTACAATGTAACGATTTAAAGCCCAATGTAAGTTAAAGTCAAACCCCAAAATACTAACTTAGATTTCTAATATGACACCATTTGCAACAAGAATCTAAAAACTGTAAACTAAAATAATCTAACTGACAATACTAAAAACTAAATTGTAAACTAAAATAGCTTCGTTTACTATACTAAAATCAAAATTTCAAACTAAAATAATGTAATTTAAAATACTACAAAATAAATTGTAAACTAAAATCATCTAATTGACAATACTAATGTAATTGTAAACTAAAATCCAACTTACAATACTAAAATGTAAACTAAAATCATGTCATTTACATTACAATTGACTAAATTGTAAACTAATAATCTAATTGGCAATATTACTGTGTTAATTGAAAAATTGTAAACTAAAATAAATTAATTTACAATACTAATAACTAAATTTTAAATGCATTTCAAATTTTTTCAAATAAATGCGTTAAAAAAATATTTTTTTGTTTTATTAACCGATAAAATTCATCCATTTTCTGTTTAAAATGAAAATAATCTTCAGTAGTTTAGTATTCTCTGAAAAGTCACACCATTTCTGTTAAATACCATTTTTTCCACTTCAATTAAACTCTTCCTGCTAAATTCTTTCTATTTAATTAAAATTGAAAACGACTATCACGTCTAACTAAAAAAAATCTGACATTCAATTTAATCACGGGATTCGATGTAAGTGCTTAAAAGCTTAGTGAAAATTGTTAATTGTTTTTTCCAGTCAACTTAATGCTATTTAATCCACTAGTAAATACAGTAATTGAACGATTCACATTACGTCCAAATATTATACGATATAGATTTCTATACAGTACAGTAGATTACATTCTGCCAGTTAAAATATAATAATTGTTATTATAGTTCTGTGAAATTTGTACCAACGACACACAAGATGCTTATCGTTTCCTGTTTAATTAGCGCTCAATCACAGCAATGCCAGCTTAAATCTAGCTAATTAACAACCAATTACAAAACTACTGAAATAAATAGTATAACGATAATATCAAACAAAAGAGCAGCACATTAATCAATGACAACAAATGCAGTCACCGTCAATTAAGTCTTTGTAAACGAAAAACTACTAATTGCTTACATCAATGCAAACAAATACACGTACAATTTTGTCATCGAAGTTGAGTTGTCTACAATCAAACTGCATTGTCTCCAAAAATTTCAAAATTAAGATTCTGATGGTCCCGTTTCATATTAAACGGATTACATTTTGATGCTTAGTATTTCCCATCTTACAGTCCATAACTCCCAATTTCCGTTGCCTAAATTAGTACACATAACTACATAAATCAAACCAAAAACCTCGATTTTCAAATTACTTAACGTGTGATTATTAAATGATTAAAAAATTTGGGCTAAAATGTGAGGTTTGGGTCACGTAAAATGGGTCAACGTGTCAGTCTGGCATCGGAAGTTAACAATTAAAAAGCTTTTTGGTTGGCAACGATTAATACGGCGCTGACTTTAACGACCGGAAGTAAAAGTAATGATCCACTCTGGAATATTTATATGTGCATCCTGTGTGGCTGTGTTTCCATTGGTTGTCGTCAGCAGCCGCAAGAACATAATGCATATGAAAGAGAGTGCAAGAGAGACGAGGGATCATTAATATAGAGAGAGAGTGAGAGAGCAAGCGCCGGCGTGTAAATTAATCATTCGTAATCTGCTGGAGAACAGCTGTTTGTTTAAATACCCGTGTGTGACGCTGCTTAACGTCACAAGCGTTGACTGTGACGCTGTACATCAGCAAATTAAACGCTTTTTAGTACAGTAAATAAACGCAAGTCAAGCGGTGCTCAATTGCTGATACGTGCAAATATGGCTGCACTTTTCCCTCACTTTTTTTTAAAAAAGATCTTTTACTTTTATTTTACTTAACATTTACTCTTTCAACGGCCATTTTTTCCTATTGGTTGACGACACTAAAACGCAACTGCTAGCGCGGGAAAAACGTCATCGCGTTTCGGTTCTGTTAATGATGGATCGTTTTGTTTGTTGTTTGACGCTCGAATAACGTTCCCTCACCCAACCAAGCAACCAACCAATCCACCCCTTCCAACTAACTAAGAACCCTATCAATTCCATCAGCAGCACCAACTACCTCAAAAACCATGAACAACATTTGAAAATGTACTCTCATTTAATAGTACAAAACGCTCTTGTCTGCTCGAAAAGTTGTGCACAAAACGAGTGAATTGGGAAAACGAGAGAAGAGTGAATGTATGCAAAAATTTCGTTTCAGCGATGAATATTCGCAGGAAGTCGTTTCTAATGTTGCACGGTGGAAGTTATTATGTGATCGAGTTTCAAATTACGTTGCTAGGAGAACTTTTTTATTCCTCTCTGCAATTTCCATTGCTATTTTTTTTATACTACCGTACCGTATAGTACTTATACTGTACTATACTAACCCCTTACCATACTCTCTAGACATGTTTTATTTTATTTTCCTATGTCTTTACACAGAACGCATTACATGAACGATAAAATTTAATTAATGAAGATTTATTACTGCCAATATAAATGCAAAACTATTTTTCAAAAAAAAAAAAAAATAAAGGAAAACCAATAACAAAACATTTCAATACAGAATACCGGATACGATTACTTTAGATTCTCAAACTTTTAAGACACAAGTGCATCTTCATATATTCTCAAAAATGCATTGGAAATGTAATTTGGTAAAGCAATTAGAAATACTACCGACCTCATTGTGCAGTTAATCTCATTTTATATTACAATTAAATAGACGACTGACCATAGTTTTGCCATTATAAATTCCAATTACAGTGAAATCCGTTTAACGCGAACTCGATTAACACAAAAACTCGGTTAACACAAAACAACATTGCGGTTCCAAACTAAAGTATAAGCATTTCCATACATTTGTTTCCTGTTAACATGAAACAAAACTCGATTAACACATAAACATTTCGCTTCTCAATAAAGAAACAAGACAAATCACCATTGCAAATCATGAGAATTAGTCTCGTTTCTTCATTCGTATTTTTTTCTTAGTGTTTATAAAAGAAATGAGACAAAACCTCATTGTAACTCATGAGAATTTGTCTCGTTTCTTTATTTACATTATTTGTTTTTAAATGTACTCTAAGAAATGTTTAGTTTAAGGCAGATTTCTTGTAAGACGAAGAAATGTTTCAGTTCTGACTATTTCGTTTTAAACTGCACTGTACTTTGAAGAACACCCGTACCAAAGCTTAAGAAAGACTACTTTTTTAAAGAAATTATAAATTTAATCGCTATACACATGATGAATAATTTCAATACAGCAGTGTAATAGACAGCACACCTGATTAAACTTTAAACTCAAATTGAAATTTTTCCTTTTCTTTTAGCTTATAACCTAAAAGGTTTTAACTTATAAGCAAAAAATGGTACGAGAAAGAAAACAAAATTAAAAGTGATATAAAACAAAAAAAAAAAAAAATTGTAAGTAGTTCTCAAAGTAATAACGTTACGTCGGACGTAAAACGGTCAATACTTCATCTTAAAGAAAGAAAAAGTGCAGCACAATAAAAAGCCTGAAAACAAATAACGTCTTTTAAGCACCTTTCACACACACAAAAGAAAAAAAAGAGGGGAAAAAAAGAAATCACCAACAAACGATTCAATTTTTTATTTTGACTTTACTGTTTTTGATGGCTTTTTTTTTTACTTTCCTTTTCCTTATTCACCTTTTCATATCTCATCTCCCGGCTCAAAATATCCTTCTGGACGATAACCATCGACCATGGAAATATTACAAAAAATAGCTAAACCCAATACTTCAACTCTTTAAAGTTTAAAGCTTTGCCATAAAAACATAAGAGCTATATTATTATATTCTGCTGAATGTCACCCTTTCCAGCTTGTTCAAATATCATTGCAAACTAAGTTATTTACCTTATTTAAATTCAAAAATATGAATATACTGTATAACCTGAACTTTACCATTAACTTGAACTTTAAATAGAAATTTAGAGACTTTTTACAGAGTATTTATCGCAGTAATACACGTGTTTTGTTTTTGATAAAAACCATAAACAATTTCAAGGCCTGAATTAATAAATACTCATTTGTCATAAATCATAACGTAAAGCAAATACTGACGAACTTAACGGACCCATAATTGTATACCAATTACTGTACACACATTTTCCTTAAATACCGGGTGATCTGAAAGTCTAGATATCACATATGAAACACCTCTAATTACAAGTTAACAAATTCTGATTGATGCTTTTAAGAGTAAAATTTTCGTTGATGGCTTTTTAACTCATTAGAAAAAATTACAGATGTGCAAATTTAAATGATAAAATTCAATCGAAATTTATTTGCTATTTAAGCTGTTCATATTCAAAGTGGAATAAGTCTATCATAGGTGAAATTTGAGATACAGTATTTTGAGGTAAAGTTGAAGTGCTGTATTGAGTCAATGCAAAATCAATTTTTCTGTAGTGCCCTTTTGGGGTCAAACAATTCTTTGTGGAATTAGAAAAATGTTCAATAATTGCATAAGATTTCATGTCTAACTCAATATTTTTGAAAATTGGACTTAATGAACAGCTTATTTATTGATTGTCGTAGTAATAATGTTTACAACAAACAGTAAAATTACGAAATATAAACAATAATTTAAGCAAGAATCTAATAAAGTAAACTAAGCTTGGCAGAAATATGAAATAAAAAGACCAGTTTGTCATTGAAAAATTTGTCTCGACCACAAGAAATCTCATTAACACTGTGTTTATGTTAAATAATAAAAATCAAAATATTGGTTCACTTACCACGTTAATTGGTTTTTGAGAAAACTATCCACATGAAAGAATAGAAGTTGACAATACCAACTGTCAAAATATTCTTTGTCCTGTTTATAAAAGAAAAGAAATTTAGTTAACATAAACAAAAACATTCAAATTTTAAACATTTACGCCAATACAGATTAACCAAAACAACTTATATACATTGGAACAAATAAAAATGATACACAAATGCTTTTTTTCAACCCACTTTTATTTCTTTGATGCCCAAAAACCCCACTTTTTTATTGAGAAGTTCAATAATTCAAAAGTGGCCTTTCAAAGAATTTCTTTTAATGTCAAAGAAATCGTAATGGCAATGGCCAAAGTCATTTCAACACTTGACTTTTAAAATACAATGTTACATACATAAATAAAATGTATATATTTTTTCAAAAGAAATATATAAAAAGCAGTTTTCACCACATATTTGATCAAATACGAAATTATTTCAAGAAAATACAGACTTGAGTAATTGCCTTTCTGAAAAATGTAATTAAACGTGTAATAAGACGACATTTAAAAAGAAATTATTGTGTAACAACTCTAATTTAACTGGGGATTTTCTTATCAAAAAACAGCACAATAAATGCTTGGCATCTTTTTCTTGTTGCCAGTTGAAAGATGCTTTTTGATAAAGTCGTAAATGAAGTCCAGACAGATTTTCTTTTATTTAAAGAAATTGATGACGTTGTGAACGTAAGAAAAAAAAATAAATTTATGTGGTGAAAACGTGACTTCGACGCCATCTAATTGAGCGTTATAAAAAATATCGTTTTCTTGTATTTCTTTCTTTATCCCATCGTTTTATATCTTCAGTGGGAGAGATGAGGAGTGGGGTAAGGTAGTGGTGGGAGAGCAAAAAAGAAAATAAAAAACGATTTTGTTTGTTTTGCTTCGTCTTTCATCTCTTTCAGTCTATCTGAGCTTTAAAAACTGTTGTTTGAAGCTCTTTCTCTTTTTTTTTCCCCCTTTCGTTTTCCAGTTCATTTTCAGCCCATTCAAAATTTATACTTTCACCCTCACAACCACCCATCTACAAACAACCTAACACTGAACTAGTGTGCGGCGGTTGTGTTGTTCCCTTTCCCATTTGTCGATATCACTTCTTCGATATTTATCTTTATTTTCAAACGCAAAGACGAAGAAAACGCACTTTTACAGCGTTAAAAAATTCCCCGCCTCTTTATCTTTTCTCACACATTATCAAAAAGCTTGCAAGTGAAGAAGAGAAGAGAATAGGGAAAAAATAACAAAAAAAAATCATAATGTAAAAACAGAAAAAGACTTTTAAACGTCTGTCCCATTTTGTAAAACAAAACCAAAAACACATAAACAAAAATCGCATTTTTTTATATATCCCATTTCAATTTCAATTCATGTGCAAACCGGAAAAAGTAAAAATCACACTAATCTATCTGCGCATGCTCCAATACATGTTTACCCAATAAAAAAATACTAAAATTGCAACTTATTTTGATTACTGTATCGATTTTATTTTACAAACACTAAAAAAACAAACATTGGGTGTCTTTTTTTTTCTTTTTCTTCTTTTCTTATTATTTGAAACTAAGAAGTCATTAGTCACATTGCATCAAAAAGCAAAAATCCATTTACAAACTTAATTAGACACTTTAGTTGAACTACATTTTTATTACAACAATCTCAAGATAATGATAAAAAAATGAGTTAATGCATTTTGTGTCATACCCAGAGAGTTTTCCATTCATTTGAAAAATCAAACAAAATGATGAGATTGGTTTGGCACTAATTGAATGACATGCCATTAATAAAACATTAAAGCTTTTTGACAATGACGTAATAGTCGAGCATTTGTGATATTATGATAGATACTTTACTCTCGTTTTTTCATTTCTTTCTATCTCTCTCACTTCACCCTTTCACTTGTACTTTTATTTGCTCAAAAGACTAACCGTGTTGTTGGATGAGCAAAAAGTCAAAAAGCTATGTCTTGTCGTTACATAAGCCAAATCGATTTTCATGCTCAAAATCCGAAAGCATTAAGATGAACAATGACGATGATTACATTGCAAACACAACCACATTTTTACTCCTATTTTTTGTTTTTTTTTTTATTTTGCCCTTTTGAAGACAAAAATTCACGATATAAGACTTTAAATTTTCGATTAAAATCGAGACACTAACAACCTCGAAAAAAGCAGCCAACAAATCAAATTTTACAAAAGCAAATTTTCATGACAAGAAGAGAAAAGCAACAGTCGTATATCTTATTTTGACTAATGGCCCAGACAAATTAGTAACCATAAAACTCGCATATATAATCCAACACTGCCCTAAAAGCAATTCTTTTGTACAGGAAAGCGTTTTCTTAAGATAAATTTTCTTATACAACACGGTAAGCGATATTCTTGATGACTTCAAATATTTTTGCACACATTGCAATTTTCAACGTTAAGTAAAACCATTTAGTAACATGATCTTTTCTTATTAATGCAAACTGTCGTCTTAATGTATAAGATTTTAATGTTTATTTTAAACTAAATTAACATTGTGTAAAGATGCTTATGTAAGTTAAGTAAGCTTATCAATGTTTCCATTACCGAATGCTTTACAGTGACGTACATTAGAGACCGCATTTACGGTATATACAGTACAGTAACTAAAAAATCAATTTCCTTAACATTTGTATAAAAACTGTAACAAAACCACTTCATGGAAATTAAATCTGATGAAAACAGAGCGAATAATGGAGAAGACGTTTCTAATTTTAGAGAAAAATGATAATTGGAATTTGTTAGAGGCTGAGATTTGCAGGTAGAAAAATAAGATCAACGGAAATTGTTAAATCAGGATTTTCAAAATATGCATGTAACTTTCTTAGCTAGTCAATGCGCATAATGACTTTTTAATGAAGAAAATCAAAAACAAAATTTGTAAAATCTACATTTGGGAGCTAAATAAGTTATTATGGAGTAATGGAATTACCGTATTTGGTATTGTTGGTTCAACTCAACTGTATGGTTTTCCGGTTACTTGTTTGACAAAAATATAGTGAAACAGGTTTAACACGAAATGGTCAAAACCATCTTCTAAGTGTTTTTCATGTCAAAAGAATTTTGTCTTGAATGAACATACAAAAACAAATGACTGAAAACCACATTTCTTAGAGAACATCATATTAGATATACAATTTACTTTGCAATTTTAATTTTTTTTATAAAAACAAACAAAAAATGCATTGATTTTGCATTTGTTTTGATAAAAACTAATTGAAACTTACAAAAAATTTAATTTTCTCTACACGAGAAAGCAAAATATTTTGTGTTAAGCGGATTTCGTTTCGTTTTAACAAGAAAAAGAATGCATGAAAATGCCTATTCTTGAATCGGAACTGCAATATTGCTTTGTGATAACCGAGATTTTGTGTTAAGCGAGTTCAACAGTAAATAAAAAACAATGAAATTTGTTATTACATTTTTTTCTTATGTATAGTAATCGCTATTTTAATTTTAAATTGAGTTTGCCTTGACTAAAAGTAATGTAATGATGGCAGAAAATCCATTTTTTGCATTTAAATAACCTAAAGTTTATATCCAGAATTTAAAAACTCAGCTTTCAAAACGCCTTAAAGACATATACTGTGTTTTTAAGCAAACTTTAATCAAAATATCTCCTCTGGTAACCAACAAAAACCAGTCAATAAATTCACCACTTAACTTTGATAAGTTTGAGGCCACAGGCGGCCATCCATTTCGTTGAAAGGGCATCTACTCAATCCACAATCCACGAATACAACATGTCATACTTAATTAATATATTCAACTCTAACTTACAAAGTGTCATATTGAAGCTAAAATGCCATATATTTAAAGTATATTCGGGTATTTTGTGTATTATAGCATTACAGTAATAGCTTCTAGGTAGTAAAGTGTACTTGTATAAATGTTAAAACATAATATATATGGATTTTTTTTAGCCTGGAAGAAGATTTAAATCCGGTGATTTACGATTTGTTTGTAGCATAAATGGGTGGTAGGGGTAGGTAAACAATAAACGACGAGGAAATCGCGTCAAGTGCAAGGTGTTAAGTAGAAAATGGTGTCGTTCATATAGTTTACGACGACACAACCCTTTCCCCCCTCTCCCCTCCCCCTCTTCCTCCTCATATACTGTACTAACCAAACCCCCACCCACCTAACCACCCACCTACCACCATCCTCCATTATACAAAAGACATAACGATTGCTTATATCCTCCCAACAACAAACAACACCCACTTCTACTTCTCTATTTTCACCAAAAAGAAGCGAATAAATTACACAAAAATAACCTGACATATACAAAAACATTTCTCATGTGATAAATTCTGTCGCCAGAGGATGTTTTAAACGTTCAAATACAAAAAAATAACTTTAGGAAGTTTTTGCTTACAATAATAATTTTTTGTTTTTCAGGCGCCATATTTGAACAAGGAACAGATGAGATTCAAACAGCGTTCAAATACGCCATTTATCTACACAATCATAACGATTCAGTTGCCAGATTTAAAGTTGGAGCTCAAGTTGACGTTATTAACACTGCAGACGCCTTTAAAATTGGAAGAATTAGTAAGTCGTTTACTTTTTTTTATTTTCTCAAGTCCTTACTTTTATTGCAAATAATGACGTTGCTGACATTCAGTGTAAAAATTGATCAATAAAATGCAATTTTTTTTGGATGGTTCTTACAAAAATATGTATATATTTTTTAAAAAAGTGAATTATTTTTTTATAAGTAAACAGAAGTCAATGGACTTCCATTCATGCCAGACACTTTACAAACTTTTCTTTTTCTGCCCCTCTAACCGTAACCAAACTTTGAGCTTCAAAGACGCTCTATATGCAAACTCATGAAAACCAAGCTTAAAATTTTTTATTTTATTTTGAGTAGTGGAAGATGAAATAATAATATGAAAAAAAAGTGTTAAGCGATTTTTTAGTAAGCAGAAGAAGTGAATTTGCGGTGACATTTGGAGCTGCAAAGCTTTTTGACATGCTTCACACGCTCCTCAACATTTTCCCATTGAAATCAAATAAAGTTATGGAGAAAAAATGAGGGGGGAAAAAACGTCAACGTTAGAAAGCTAAAAAATTGACAAAAATCGTTTGAAAAATCGAAGTAAAAACTGCATCATACAACGTACAACGGAAGTAAATCTGACGTCATATAGTTGCTTTATTTTTAAAAATATTACACTTAAGATATAAAAAAATGTAGTTTGTGTGTGTGTGTGTTTGACGTTCCCCTATAAACAAACAGCGAGCGTTAAAGCGGTTGTTGCTGCTGCTGCTTCATGATTATAATTTCTGAAAATAAAAATCGCCAAGTTTACGCTTTAAATAAACGTACAGCGTATAATTTAACGTTGGCGAACGATCGACGTGTTAATTAGGTGTTTGGTGAGAGATCATTAATTAAAAGACAGAAAGCTTATAATTAACAGCAATTCCACCTTTTGCTAAACAATGTACTTGAGCACACAACCACCGATACAAACTCAAAAACTCGCCGTAAGAGGGCGCAATTAAAGTCATATTTTTTCTGTCTTAACAATGCAAACAAGACGCTGAATTGGCTCACATAACGGTATTATAACTCTTTCTGTAGCATCTTTACGACGCCTTGGCCAAACATTAATTAAACATTTGTGATTTAAAAGGGATAATTAATTCCCAATAGAGAAAGACATAAGACAAACAATTCTCGCATACAGTATGCTAAGTTAGCAATCAATACTGTGCATATCAAATTATTGTTGTTTTTAAAAATTATAATGTTAGAAAATGCAATGCTGTATTTCAAACAAGTTAAATTATTCTTTTGACAATAAATTAAGTCAAAATGTTCATACAGTATGCATAGAAATAACGATACCACTATGATGTACAGTAGTTATACTTATACAAAAATGTGTTCATATCACTATAAACTACTAAGAAATGTCAAATCGTTACATGTAACCGTCAAAAATAATTATTTACTTGACTAAAATGACCATTTAATTATTCAAAGTGACCCTTTACTTGTCCAAAATGACCATTTACTTGTCCAAAACGACCATTTACTTGTTCAAAATAACCGTTTACTATTCAGAAATGACCATTTACTTGTTAAAAATGACCATTTAAATGTTAAAAATGACCATTTAAATGTTAAAAATGACCATTTAAATGTCAAAAATGATCAATTAATTGTCCAAAATGTCCATTTGATTGTCCAAATGACCAATTAAATACCAAGAATAACCATTTAAATGACAAGCTTGGCAATTTAACTGACAAAAACGACAATTTAAATGTCAAAAGTGCACATTCTGTTATTTAGCAATATTTTAATAACTAAATAATTGTCAAAGTTGTCATTATATTGTCAAATAATGTTAATCACATCATCATGAAACTGACAAAAATGGTAATATTATTGTCAAAAGTAATAATAAATGGCCAAAAACGACGATGAAACTGTAAAATGAAAGAATGTCAAAACAAGTCATTAAATGATAAAACGTATCAACAAATAAGAAAAATTATCAAAACCGTAAAAGTCAAAAACTGCCAACGATTTGTAAAAATAATGATCAATGTTTGTCAAAACTTAAGTTTAAGGAGTCAAAGACCCGTTTGACTGCTGAATATATATTTTTTTTTCTTTTAGTTAAGCAAACGTTATTCAATGACTTGAGACCGATTGCTGTTTGTTTGTACTGTTTTGGTCAATGCAAGATTAAGTTCACAGCCTCAGTAAAAGCAACTCCATCCCTTTCATTTAAAAAAAAACCGAGCTGCCATAAAGGTCATAGTTTGAATTAAAGCGAATTAGACGATAAATTCCCTCGTATAAAAGTCGCCTGCAATTTACTTCGATACTTTCAAATCGTTTTCAACACTTTTACCACCCAACTCCTTTTCTTCCATTTTTTTTCTCTCTCTCTTTTACTTTTACTTTTCCTCTGACTCAAATCTAAAACGAAAATCTTTGAATTTCAAACTCAAATTGTCACTATGAGACCGCCAAATCGATTTTTTATACAGTCAACAACAGCAACAACAAACAACTGAAAATAACAAATAAAAGAGCTACAGTAGAAAAATGCCAAGTATGGCGACCAAATAATATAGTCAAAGAAATATTTTATCTCAAGACACTTTTTTTTTTATTTCAACAAATTACATTTTTTCTCTGGCAATTATTATTAATATTGCAAGAAAAAGTTTTTGCCTGTTTTCCCTTTTTTTTTTTACTTTCTTTCCTCATAAAATGTTAAATACGACTGTGAAGTCGTTAGAAAACTTCTTTATTTTTCACCAGGGGGCACTTGAGTACTTCTAACGCTTAATTAACGCCGCCAAAACGTCGCTGCAAGTTACCCATTTTAATTTTAGAACAAACACCGCGTCTAATTGAGCGTATTTCCTTTCGGCGCCATTTTGAAGCCCATTATACGCCCTCTAAAAAACGTCGCCACCCGTTGAGCAGCACACTTTTTCATTATCACCATCAATACGCATGCGTCAATGTCTCTGTGCCAACAGATGGCGCTTTCCTAACATATATTGAACATTTTGGATCAAAAATATATATATATATATATATATATATAAAAGCAGCTTCCCTGCTGTTGGCCAAAAACCGATACAACAACCCCAAAAATTGTAAATACCGAATATCTGCCCGAAAATGCGCGCGTAAAATACTTTTAAACAAACGCATAAAACGATGCTATGCGTCGATTTGACGTTTTGGCGCGCGCTATTTCAACAAAAAACCTTCGTATTTATGTTATCTATATTCATAATACACGTATCAACATATTTGGATGCGGTTGTTAGTAAACAAAATAGCAGCCATTACGTCGGCTGAAGAAAGAAAGATAAGAGAGTGAAATAAACAGCCGCTTATATGCAAATGCAAAACGTCAATTTATGCTATTCAACTCAATTCACACTACAACAACTTAACTTAGGTATAGGTCCTTCACAAATATCACCCATTAATCAACTAAAGACCCTAAGAAATATTGTTATACCTGGCTGCATTTTCAACAACGATATTTTCCCATTTTTGTTTTATAAATTCGTTTTTAATGCAAAATATTCACATTAGAAATTCACATTTTATTGGTGAAAACTTATTTACCAAGTAAATTGTATTAATGCAAATGTGTACACATTTATTGTTGCTTAATTTGCAATATTTTTTTGAATTCATGAAATCTCAGCCAATTTTTATTCAATTGATTTCAATATTTCAATATTGGAATTTAAAGAACCATTGTTAGGTTAATAAGACAACTACTCAACTCCATTATAATATCAACTAAATAGAGAGACAAATCGTTATTGAAATTAATGTAACTTAGTCTCATCACTTTAAGAAAAATAAAGAAACAAGACAAATCGTTAAATTGTCGATTGTCGTCATCGCCAATTTCAACAAATAAACAGTTAACTAACTAACAGTAGATTAACACACTTAACGCGTTCACAAACAACTCCATTAAAAACACATTTCAATTGTCTCACAAAAATTCGTTTGTATCTTTCCGCATGAAATTGATCATTTCGTTAAGAAAACCAAAACAAAACCCAACCACATTTACAAGACAAGACAAGACAAGCCAAACCAATCCAAGCATAGTTATTACCGCCAGTAGGAGTGGCTTAATTTTGATTAAGACCATCATCTATCTAATAGCCAACATCTTCAGCATCAATTTAATGCGTTTGAAACATTAGCAGCGCGCAAAACAGGCAGACAATGGCAGTTAAATGAAGAAATTAATGTAGATTTTATTTACAAGCTGCAGCACGTCTTTTAATGACGTCATCAATTCATCATCGTCGTAAAAACGACTGAAACAGCTGTCGTTTCTGTTGTTTGTTGTTGACGGAGCAAAATGAAATAGTGAACAAAATTTAAGGTCATCTTTTTCTATATATTTTTTCTCCCCGCCCACTTTTAGCGTCGTCTGCATCGACCGACAAGTAAGAGTTAAGAGAGCTAAGTTAGGCATATAAAGTGGCATGGTAGTTAAACTAGTATTCCACTAAGTCTAAATTAAGAAGGCGTATAATGTATACAGAAACTGTACGTTGCAGTACCGACTGTAAACTTAATTAAATTGCTAAAGAAGTGCTTAAGACAAAATTACAAAAACGATGATTACATATTACAAAGTGTACCAGAGTAGAAAGCAAGAGAGAGAGACATTGTGTGTATGTAGTATTATATTATTACTTTAGATATAATTTATTAAACCAAGTTGAATGCATGTACATTGTAGTGTAGTGTAGTATTGAAATGCCCCCTACCCGCTCCGCCCACCACTCCCCATTCATGTAAATGGCTGCTATAAATAAGTAAATGGCCGACTCAAACCGCCTCCAACGATATTATATTGAAACCAGACGCCATCAACAACGCTAAATTTCAAATTTCATACTGTTGGCCCTACTCACATTGCGCTGCTTGGGTATACAGTACAGTGCAATCCAACAACGTTAAACCGCATCAAACAAGCCACAAACGTCTATCAAATTTAATATCAAGAATAAAAAGTCAAATAGTAAACATACTGTAGAAAGAATACAAAAAGAGGATTACAATTCTCGTTATGGCCTCATCGCTACATAGCATAAGCACTGGATTATCTGACTCAACCATTAAATTTTGGCTTTTAGTTACTAAAACTTAAGGCTTCATCTTCTTATCCATTTACAGTCATAACAAACTCGTACAAGACCAACTTATTTAATGAATGTCTTTTTAGTGGGGAAATTTAACTAACAAAAGGCCAAATTTGAGTCGTAAAAATGTATTAGCAAGGTCTCTTTTAATTAAATTAGATTTTTTAATGATTAAATCTAGAATTAAATGGGAATCTGTTTACCAATTCGATTCTTCGGATGCAAAGTTTAGATTTTAAAATTAAATTTTGCTTTTAGTCAAATTTTAAAAAGATAAATTAATTTTTCAGTCATTCAATTTTTTGTCAGTAACTAAATTTATATTTCCATCACTAAAGTGATTTATTTTGGTGATCTAATCTGCTTTTAGTCGCTAAATTTATTTTTCTTTGACTAAAGCTGTTTCTGAGTAACTAAATTTATTTTTTTAAGTTTCCCATCACTAAATTGGCTTTTCAGTAACTAAATTTATTTTTTTAAGTTTCCCATCACTAAATTGGCTTTTCAGTAACTAAATTGATTTTTTCAGTCACTAGAACTATTTCTTCATCGCTAGAACTATTTCTTCATCACTAGAACTATTTCTTCATCACTAGAACTATTTCTTCATCGCTAGAACTATTTCTTCATCACTAAATCTATTTTTCGGTCACTAAATTTGACATCTATTTCCCAATATTTTTATTTAAATGACTCAGTTTTCGATGAATTTCATTATTTTCTAGGTATTTAGTGCGTTTCCTGATAATTATTTTTTCCTTGGTCAATCCCTAGGCCCTTCACCTTAAAGCCACATCATAAGATTCTAATGAGATTTCCATCAAATGCCAAATTAAAGTCAAAACGCAAATTAATTTAATATTAAAATCATACATATTTAAAATTACCTTTTTTAGAAAACGATATTAATGAAACTGACATAATTACAGTTAGTTAAACTCACTATAATTCGTAAATCGATTTCTACGTCATCTGCCATTTTGACTTACAGTAAGATAACGATAATTAAAATTTAATCAGCTAATTGCATTAAAGTTGTTTACATTTACATTAATTTGGTTAAAGACGACATCAATTATCAAACATTCGCTGTGATTTTTTCCTTTAGCATTTCTTTTGTAATTGTAATTAATGATATACGGTTATTTTTTCCTGTAGATTTATCAGTTGATAAGCAAAGCGCAAATTTCATTACGAAGCAATGAAACAAAGTGGTGAAAAACATTAATGTAATTAAAGAGTAATTAAGATAATATTTCTTAATAGCATTTAAATCTCCATTCTGAATAGAAAAATTGAATTCCTTAAGACATTTATTTTTGTCAGTAATGTACCGCTAAAAAAATATTTGAAGTAAAAGAGAGAGAGAGAAAGATAAGACGTCATTTAATCACATCGTCTGCTTTTATCAGTCAGATTGGTTTGCTTGGTCTCCACAAACACACATAACAAAGCATCTTTTAATTCACTTAAAAGCCGACAAAACCAGCATCCTCTCTTACAAATCGATCCTCAAAAATCATATTACACCCTGTGTGCATTATCCAATATTAAAAAAAAAACTCCCAGTGCATTTTATTATTACAGTGCATTTAAAAAAATGTTATTTTTAAGCGTATTAAAATAATTCTAGCATGAAGTCAAATGAAGCCGAAGTAAAGCTGATGTTAAGTGTCCGTTTCAAATGCGATTATGCTTCACATGAATCACCTTATATGCAATTTAGCAAATCACAATATGGACCTCAAAATGAAAGTTAAAATTGCGAAGGAACTTTTATTACTTCCACCATTTTTAATGTACACTTTTATCACAGACACAGATCAATACTGACAAACGTCAAACACACAAACTCATTTCATTTTTTTATTTTTTAAATAAAGTTTTTCCTATTGATTCTTGAATAGTTAATGGAGACATGAATCAAGTTTTAATACAAATAACAAACAACGCAAAAAGATGTTTTTGCATGGAAAAGTAATTTTCTGTAAGCTAAGTTAATATAGTTAGTCGATTTCATTAATATTAAAACAGATTAAAATATTTTGGTAAACAAAGTATACAATTGCAAATGCTGTTTAGCTAAATATTTGATAACGGTTTACTACTTGTGTTACAGTTTCGAAGAAGTAGTTATAATAAAGGGTTGCAGTAAAAATTCAGAAAGCAGATTTTATCGTTAACCATTATGTTATTTTCAACATAAACATCAAATAATAAAATGTAGTTACAAGCAAAATAGACTGCAACAGAGAAACAGAGCAATTTTGATCAAGTAATAACGTTGCACATTAAAATTATTATACTAGAAAACTATTGTCTCTAAGTTTGGTCTGTAAACAAACTTTGTTGAAAACAAAATTGTTGCTTTAGTCACAACTTTGGATGTTTTGAATGTTAAAAACAATAAAACTTTTGTTTTCATAAAAAATACATTTGTTTTCTCTTAACACGAAACAAATTTCACTTAACACAAAAACTTTCGCTTCTAAAAATTAACAAAAAGCATACACAGCCAATGAAAATGTAGAGAAAACGAAAATTTTGATTAGTTTTTATAAAAACAAATAAAATATTATAATAATTATTATATGTTTTTATATAAAAAAATTTAAATTGCATTTTTTTGCATAATATTTTGAAATGTACATGCAAATAGTCATTTTAGTGAGAAACACCTTCGTTTTTGTATGTTTCATTTAAGACAAAATACTTTTAACTTTGAGTCCCGACCATTTTGTGTTAAACAGATTTTACTGTATTATGTATTTAATATAGTAGACGTTTCTTAACGTTTTATGAGCCCAGAATCAAAATGGCATACATTAGCATAAATTAATTCACTAAGTCAACATGATAGCTTTATTACATTTTAAAACCAGCCCAGTTTCTTTGCTGAATGTTAGATGTTGGATGCCATTAATTCTTTAAACGTCAATTTCGTTAATTCTCTTTAATATAAGTTACAGGTAGAGTAAACAGTATTTATTTTTAAAAACTAATTAACTCACATAATTCCATTAAATGATCTTGTTTTCTCTAATTAAAAACATCTGCAACAAAATGTACGACTACAAACTGTTTCCTCTTTTCCAAAAATGGAAGTTTCATGGATTATTGATATTATAAAGATTTTAAAAGGCCAACCCCCAGCTAAATTGTAAGCCATTATATAGTGTATAGTGGGGGCCACGTTGTTTAGTGGCTGTCGTCTTCTATTGAACTGAAACAAAGCGCGGTTGCTGCGTGTTCAACCGACCGAGCACACAACAAAAACATAAAGGCGCTCATTATTCAAAATGCAAAACAAAACCACAACAACAACAACAATTCTCCACTCACTTTCCACCATCCACCACCCACTTTGACTTCACCAGCCACTAATCCTCCATCCCCATTCCCCATCATCCCCCCACCAAGTCCTGCGGCCATCACTGCGTTTGACTTTTACTGCCACATTTTATACCAAATGACCTTTTCCTTTACTCAACACTCAACCACGCCTACCATTGCAACTTCATCAAACGCCATTTCAATTTAATTAAACTTAGCACACATACACACACATTGGGGTAGGTAGCACTCAAAACTAACAAATACACACACTGTACAATGCAATGTACATCATTGAAAAAAGCCTCTCCAAGTACTGTATTTCCTACAGTTACCACCATCATGTTTGAATGAAGCCGAGGAAAACATTACCTGAAATTGAATTTATGTTTAGATTAGCTCCAAATGTTGAAACAATTGAAAAATGTTTTCCTAATTCAATTACAAAATACATATCGTAGAGATGGTTGATAGCAAAAATATACACACACAGCTGAGTACAGTACTATACAAAATGGAAAATCGTGTGAGCCTGACCAAGCAGAAATGCCATAATATTATATGGGAGCAAAATAAATCCATTTTTCACACTGAATAGCAAACACAGTCACAATTGAAAAAACATTAATACCAATAACAACGACAAAAAGTATATACAAAATAATTTCCACCTCTTCAAGCGCATAAAACCGGCTACAAATTTATAAAATATATAGCGAATATGTTCAATGAACATTTCCAAATACAATAACAGCTTGACAATCAACTTTATTGCATTTAAAAATTGAAATATTACATTTATGAGTCGTCGCATAAGTTAGTTCGCTTTTTCATGTTAATGTTCATTGAAAACAACGAACGAACTTATGCAACTATCGACTCAATAAACACAACGTTTTAAAAAGAAACACAATGCAGTAAATTCAACATATTTTTAATAAATTCTGCATTTGTTGATGATTTTGAGAATATAATTCAGGCATTTCGTACACATGGTATATTAAAAGCCCCAATAGCAGTTTCAGTAAAATAACAACTTAAGTAAATCATTTTTTTTGTAAGAAAAATTCTAGGGACCAATTTATTTACCACCAACGAACAAGTTAGACTTCAATTGAAATAAATAGCTAAATGTAATACAAGTTAAGCGTTTATAAAAACCACAATTAATCACAACTGTCTATTATACATTTTATACAACTGAGAAACTTTCAAATGAATTTAAAAGTACTGAAAATGTTCACTAAAAATATTTCAAGGACTTAGTTGACCAATCAGTTGATGTTTGTCTCCAGAAATTATAATAAACCTTATTTTAAATATTTTAAAAATCAATGAAACATTTTTTAACATTAATACAACTTATTTTATAATTTTTTTGTAAACAGAAATAATTTATATTATTTTACTCTTCATGTAATTTTACTTTGTTGAAAACATTTTTTGTTGGTATTTTGTTACTTGACTTTAGTATTTGTCTTCTTCAACTGACTAAAATGTGTATGTGAACTGTTTTTTTATGTCTCTTGAATAACATTTATGTATGTTTCTTCATGTTTCAATAAGAAAGTAATGTTCTTAGTCCAAAAACTGGCTTTAATGAGACCAAAACAATGTATTTGTGTCTTACAAGCTCATATTGTCTTTTTATGTTATATATTTTTGCAATAAAAACTAAATTATTTGTGGCATTTTGCAAACTACTATTTAATTAATTAGAGTTTAATAAAATATTCCAAAAATTGAGGTAAATATTGGATCAAACATAAGTCTGTTATTAAATACTAAAGTTGTAAAAAGAGTCCAACAGACTCGTGTAAACCGTAGAAGGGTTAAATATTGCAATATGTTAAAAAAAAACTATAAAAATTAATAGAAAATTGCGCTAACATTTAGATAAACATCCATAAATAAACAAAAAAGTTTAATTTTAAAAACAGCATCAATTATAATTATATAACATTTCCTGTTATATTTGATCTTTAAACCATTTACATTTTAATTAAAATTACACATGAGCAAAATTTACATAATTTAACATTTCAGAGCAATTAATGTAGATAAGCCCCTTCTCTTATTTGAAATTCCCTATCGGACATTGTACATTGACACTGATGATGATCTATTAATAAAATTTTTGTTTATAAAGCGCATTTACAAATCCAATAAAAATATAAAAAAAAAAGCTTGGTAAACGTAAACGAGTTTGTGTAAACCCAACCCAACGTTAATTAAACTCAATACAAACACGAAATTAGCTGTAAAGCAGATGCACATAAAAGCAAAACATTTTATTACAAATTGCGGAAACTGAAAGTGCTGTTACATAAGCGCATAAATGTGTATAAGCCATGCGATTGGGTGATTTGGTAAAATGTTTGCGGCCATTTTGGTCAATTTCATGTTTTAACTCAAAAAGATAGATAGAAATGAGGGGAAAAGTGGGTGAAGGAATGAGTGAGTGGGTGAGTCAATGGGGGAAAAATCAGTTATAGGCGACGTAATACAGACTTAAAGTGAATGGCGACCTCTTTACATGTATTTTTATCAGACGACGCAATCCAATCGATTTCCGACTGGGATAAAAATGCATCTTTCATGTATTTAATCCATCGTTTTCAAAAACCCTTCAAAAAAAATATATCAACAGTTTACCCTTTCCACTTTTTGTGTATCATCACCACCGTATAGCTGAAAAGTATGTTGTAAATGTAGCAAAAACGACTAAACACATAAATAAAATATCTGCTCTCCCTCATCTCTCTTTCTCCCTTGCAAAAGCAAAAAAAAAAAAATGACACAACAACAACAACCCTTTCTTATTTGGCGTTATAGGATTATTTGGTGCAAAAGAACCCGAGATTTACAAGGAGATTTAAAAACTACAGTACTGTACATTTCGGAATCGTGCCGGATGTAATCATCGATCGATAGCGTCATTCAAACGGAAGTCAACTTAAATCAAATATAAATAAGCGATGGGGAGAAAAAATGCACCAAAAACATGTTAAACCGTTACAACGTTTTCAGACTTGCATAGCGTATAGTGTGTATTTGTAAAGTGACATTCAACGTATATCGTTTATGCCAAAAGCGCCACAAACTAACCTTGAACAACGTCGTAGACCTTATTTTAATCTTCTTTTATTGCAAACTGAATAGAGATTAAGCATTAAAGACAGAAATATGTTACTCGGTTACAAAGTGCACTTTCTAATAACGAAATTTCAGATTTGATAAAAATTATTAATTTAGTGATTAAAGAGGAACTAAACTTAAAGAATCACAAGAAAACCGAGTAATTTCACTATTAAACTAAACAAGATTAAAACACATCGTTTAATCTAAATATTTATGTCGGTTATTCACTGTTTCTAAAGTAATGAGACTAAGTTGGATAGGAATCAATGGAGATTTGTCTCATTTCTTTATTGTTTTAAAAAACCAAGATGAAGTTACATTAGTTTCAATCAATTTTTTTCTTGTTTAATAGTTTTAAGATTTTCTTATGAAGGACATGATTACCAATTGTCATTCATGTACAAAAATAATAACTTTCTAATCCAATAAATTCACTTTTCCAAGTGTTTTTGAAACTAAAACGTATTTTTAGGATAATTTTGGTCATTTCCTTCACTAAAAATGGAAATAAATGTTACAAATTTGCAGATTTAAGATCTCAGATGTTAAATTATTTCATAAATAATCCAATTGTGCCACTGGCTATGCAGTTTCTTCTCCCTCAGTCATACTTTTAGCGACAAAAGAAACCATATTAGCGGTATGGGCACTTTATTTGGTGACAAGGATTTCTCTGTTAGCGTCAAATTTAAGGTCTATTACATAATAAAAGCCATTGAAATGCTTTTAAGCTTCTTTCAGTGTGATCACGTTTTTTTAGGAAGCTGTTTAAACAATGTTTCTTTATTGGAAAAAATATAGACCCAGCTGAGCCATGGGAATTTGCTAAACCTAATTTTTAGCTACATCTTGCTGATAACATTGAATGTTTGGTCGAATAAGAACTTTGAATCAGTGTAAAAAAATAAGATAAAAAATAGTTTCTAAAGGCCGATTTAAAACCAGTGGCCATTAGTAATAGTGATGGTGGTAAGTGATGTAAGAGACGCCATCATACTTTTCTTCATATTTTTTTTTATCCCTTTCTTTTTCTTTAGTTTTTTTTTCTTTTACTCGCTTTCACAGAGTCCAGACAAACAACAAAAAAAATTTGTTGCTTTTGTTTGTGGACCGGAAATAGTCCTTGGAGACATTTCTTTCAGCCAATAACAACATGGTCGTCCACTTTTGTCAAACACAACATTTTTCATCCATAAAACTCCTTCCAAAAAACCAAAAAAAAAAGTTTAATGTTTTTTTACTTCCTATTCTCTGACCGTTTCTTTTTACTTTTCATTTCTTTTATTTATATAGACTTTCTTTTCTACCCTTTTTGTTGAATTGCATTGCATCGAAGATGTAAGTTCTTCTTTAAAACACGGACATTAAACAATGATTAAAGTTTAGTATTTCATTTTACATTTCCAAAACACAATATAAGTTACATCAAACGTTTTAAAAACGACTTGAGTTAAGAATTGCAATATTTCTGAAATTTAATACCGGAATTTTTTACCGTTTTTTATTGCAATTGTAAGTTTATGGACCAATTCCAGCAGCAGAAAAGTGCAGTTGGCTTTATACATTGTAACATATTGCAATACAATTCGTTAGTTTGTGCCATGTTTTTCTTATGATTTTTACGTTTCATTTTAAATTTACCATAAGAGATGACTCATTGAACAACTGCACATGCAAATCGAATTAAAACTCCTTTTTAAAATCATCATAAAAAACTGATTTCTAATTAAATCTTGTTTATTAGTTGCTAGTTTAACCATTAAATGTATCTCAATCCATGGTTTTTGTGTTTCAGTTTTAGTTCATCAAATTTACCATAAAAAGTGACTCACTGAGCAACTTTACATGCAAATAAACTACGCATGCGCATATTAAGATTCCTTTCAAAATCATTAAAATTGCAAAAACAAATTTACTAATTAATAAAATTTTAAATCGATTCAAACTAATTCCTGATTAAAAATGCCATTACATTAAATAAACATCAACTTGTAATGACTAACCAGTGTTTATTTAAATTTAATCATTAAATTTACCTGAATCGATGGTTATTATGTTAAATTGTAATGCTATCAAATTCACCATTGAGTAACTTTACAAATGAACTGCGCATGCGCATATTAAAACCATAAATTTTAAATAGGATTAATAAAACGAATTAAAAATGTCATTAAATTAAATAAACATCAACTTGTAATGACTAACCATTGTTTATTTAAGTTTAACCAATAAACCTATCTCAATCCAAGCGTAAAATTAAGTTTTTTTAAAAAAAAAAACTACCCCTCAATGTTTATAAATTATCTTAAAAGAAAATGAATGTATTTTTGATCTGAATGAATTTGACTTTGTGAAAAACGTCAACGCCGTGTAATTTGTGCACACTAATTTTGACTAACCATCAAAATGCAAATTGTACAGTGTTAACAGTCATAAACATATTGGCAAGCTGAGTTTATGAACACTTAAAAGCGCGCAAAAGTATTACCGCCAAATGCTAAATTGAGTCAAATTTGGCAGCAATCCATTCCTTTTGAATTACCTCAACGAGCTTGAATGTTAAAGCAAACATAGTGAAAAGCATGTAATCCGCTTTATTTACATATTAAATCATCCAGCTATCAACTGTTTTTCATTGAATTTCGTATATATAACTATACACATACACTGCATACTCGTATAAACCAAAGAGCAGACATGCGCAAGCGCATCAAATAATATTTGGATTTCCATTAAAAACATACCCAGCTATAATGTTTATTTATTCAAGCATCCGAGCTTACAACATCCACTGTATATATATACATTATTATTATAACATACATATTTTTTCTCTCTCTAAAGGAAACTTATAAAACTAATAAGAATCAACGCTAAAGAAAACGAAAAATCACACAAAAAAATATCAACTAAAAAGGTGTCTATGATTTTTTTGATGTTGCTGTTACTTCTTAGTCTCTCCTTAATTCAAAAAATCTGTAAAAAGCACGTCTTGGTCTTTCCTAACTTTTCACTCATTCTCAGATTTCTTTCCACCTTCTTCCATCATATCCACCCCCATCCCTGACTATTTTTTTTTGTACTTAGTCGACATAAAAATACGACCAGAAAAAAAACCACGTCTCTCATTTTTCCTTTACACCATCACCCTCACTCTTATCTTAAACATGTAAAGTAATAAGTATAGAATGAATGAAAGACAGCGAGATGGAGAAAGAGAGAAGAACGATGAAAAAAGAAAAGTTGCATTAAAGTCAGGCAAAGGAATTTCGGTGTACACCCTTTTAAATTTGAAGAGAGAGAAAGAGTAAGAGAGCTAAGATGCTTTACTCTAGAGAAAATCACATTTCCACCTTCTGAAACCCCCCCTCTATTCCTCTTCCCCCACTTATCAATCCCTCACCTTAAAATAGAAAATAAAGAGGGTGGAAAGATGAAGAAGAAAAAAGTCAAAAACAGCATCCATAAATCGTCTATGCTTTACCTATAAGGTATTAAAATCCGCTTCCTGTTTCTCTCTTAAACTTTGCAACCTTTAAAAATTTCCTATATGGCATAAATAACCTATAACATCGCCTTCACTTGCACTTTCAAACATAACAATAACCTTTCTAAAAGTGAAGAAAAATCCAAATGGCAAACTTACTTCTCATCTTACAAACAAAATAGCAAGCTAACTAAAAGTAGCTATCGTCAACGTCACAAGAAAAAATCTTCAAAAAAAAAGCTGTGGGCATGTTTTTACAAGAACAATTTTAAAAAAAGTGCCCTAAAACACCAAATGGGATGCCCAGTTCAGTGCCATTTGTACGTTAACAAAAAAAAAATGAGGATTAATGAACAAGGAAATTGCCTAAAGGATATTTTATGCCACCATAATTATTTTAACTTTGGCGTTTAGTATTCACGACTTAATTTAGCATCGACTTACAAGTCCAAAATTATTTCTGTTAAGAGTTAATATTTCACAAGTAATTGCTAGTGTGTAAGAGCAAACGACTATATCGATTTCAGTTTCTATTTGAATGTGGTTATAGATAAGCATAGATAATCAGATGTTGGCTTATACAGTACAGTATTACTGTATATACGTGTGTATGTGTGTTGGTTGGTTGGTCGACCCCCTAATCTCCTCAACGCCCCTAACTATCTCTCTTTTCCCACTTTTCCTTAGTGGTCTAGACGTTTTAAGAAATTCCACCCTCTTTTTCTATTATTATTAAAAAGCCAAGTGCATTATATTAAAGCAGCGGTATCAATGTCATTAATATCTCGACTTACACACCAACACACACCCATCCTTACGCCACTACAACCGCCAGCACCATCACCACCTTCAATATTAGATGCTGTTTCACTCCCATACTACTTATTCCTCCTCCTTTCACGTTTTCAATCCCCAATCGAGCTATGAATTTTCTCCACTTACAATTTCCAATTAGTTTCAAAATGGAGCTATCCAATACTTTTACTCCAACCCCACTCCCACCATCCCAACCCACTCCACCTCCATCACTCTTCCCCAATCTTTCTCCAATTCCACTTTACACACGCGCATCACCTACAACATCCTCTTCATATTTCGGGTGATTCTTTAAACTGGAACACACACTGCTTTAACAAAAAATAAAGAAACGAGACTAAATATCATTAGTTACAATTCATAATTTTCTCACTTATTTTCAAAAGTTCCAACACAGATACCAGTACGAGATTAAATGATACAAGTCCCAACAAAAACTACCAATTTATTAAATCACCCGGTACAACAAAGCATCCTCAAATATTTTTTTTAAAAAAAAGAAGCTAAAAGTACATTACGTAATGCATAGGTTGAAACATGATTCGAGTTCAACAACCGCATTTCACATTTTTATATTATTAAAAATATCAACTTGCCACTTAAACAGAAAACATCTTTCTGCATTTTTTTACAAGGTCTTGTTTCGATCTTATACTGAGTAAAGAATCCTTATATTTCGTGTATCCATCTTACTGTACCGTTGTACTGAAACTTACATTGGTCACTGTTACTTTTATTTTCTGTTTACTACTTCACTCTTTCTCCTATCTTTTTTCCTTCTTTCATTTCTCTGTGTGTATATAATACACCTTCATGTATAAATAGCAAGGAGTTTTGTTGTTACAAGGAAAAGAGTTAGCCTGAAGGTCCATGGCACGCATATTTGCTCTGCTGGTGCCTTGTCCATTTCAGATCCATTTACACTGTTTACTCTAAAAGCACATGAATGATCACCTTAATACGTGAAACTCGTAATCTAATCTGCACTCGGAGAAAGAAGAAGAAGAAGCAGTGAGTGTATTTGGCAGCAATGTGTAAGTACAGTAACAAAAAGCAGAAAGCCCTTCAAGGCATCAGTGGAAAGAAGAAGGGATTCACTGATGGAAACGTCAACTTTTACAAATTAAATACAGGTCGGTGGTCGGTACAGAGGAAAGTTGAAGAAAATTGTTATTATGAAGCCTCTTCCAATCTATTAAGTTATTGCTAAGATTTTTTATTTTGCTCTACCGTATAGTACAGTTCAGTAAGCAGGGATGAAAAACACTTATAAAGGTTGCGAACGATTATTGCCAGGCAGATAAAATTCAAGGGGGGAAGCTTATATAATGTATCACACAGACTGTCAACCAATACCAAGAAGTACAGCAATAAAGATTTACAAGGATAGGTGAGTGGGTGGTTGGTTGATTGGGTGAAAGAAAGCATTTATTTATATCAATAAACCTTCACAACAAAATCGGTCAAAGTAATGCCACGGTGAAAGTAAGATGAAAATTGGATATCCACACACATACGAAGAAAATTAAATACAGTATATTAAATTTGTAACACTTTTCTAAGATTTTACAGTAATTGAAACTTTGCATTGAATGTGAACGAATATGTAGAAAGAAGAGAGACAAATCGCCATTGGAACTGATAATATTTAGTCTCACTTCTTTATTGGCAATGTCAAAAACAATGTTATAATTTGGGAAATCGTCTTGAAAATATGTTAGTACCGACCTCGACCATAAGAATTCACTTTAAATTTTCCCAGCAAACTCACAAGTCGTTCAAGATAAACTGAACAAAAATATTGATAACTAGTGATCTCAACAAGGCTGACAAAGTGACTATCAAATTATATGAATTACCACTTAAGGTAGAGTAACTTTCTGTTTGACTACAGATTGTGGATATCTTTTCTTGTTAAGCGGTTTTTTTTTCATGTTAAAAGGAATAAAATGCATGAAAATACATAGAAAACCGAGATCGCATTATTATTTTGTAGTAAACGATTTCGTGTTAATAGGTTTTCACTGTATAATAATCAGCTATGATTACACAATCAATTGATGAATGCAATACACAATTAATAACTGCAACATCAAATCATTAATATGGAACTGAAATTCCAACGAATATCAACAAGTGTGAACACGTTTTTGAGCATCACAATTGGTTTGTTAACTATTTCAATAAACCAAACTATTCATTCGCTGTTTAACTTAAATGCACTGTACTTTCATTTTCTAATAAATATAATAACTTCATTTGTTATAAATAAATCTAATTGGAAAGCTTTGGATTTGACATTTAGTGGTTAGCTGTAAGGAATCTTCTACTTTATTTAAGTATGAGCAATTATTACTATCAGTTGTGTGTTTATATAGCCTTCCCCCCCCCCCCAATACGGTATATTCATCTTCCCACCCACTCATCCTCATCCCCCTCATCAGTGAAAGCTTCGCAGTAATCATATAGTTTTTCCTCCCAATCTCAGTCCCATCCCATCCCTTCACTAATACACATACACACACACAGATTATTACGTTGTTGCTTATTTTGTGGGAGAGCACAACAAATATGGCGCCTGACTAATGGACAAAAATGTTGCTAGCAAGATTTATGTATGTGCCACTTTTTATATATGAAATTAACCACAATAAATATAAGCCACCCACTCGGAAACAAGTAAAGAGATAGAAAGCAAGAGCCTCAATAATAGAAAACGAAAGCTTTTGTACATAAAGTAAAGTACTTAGCAGATCAGTGTGTGTTTTGTGTGGTTTTAAGTTTAATTCAAACAAAAAAATGCACTACTAAAACTTACTTCTTCTGTATAATTGTATAAAAAAATTGGCAAACATGAATAAACATTTATTTAAACAAAATTAAAAAAAAATATAATGGGCGATAAAGAAAAAAAAATAAACAAAGTACAATGCTTCGTTAATGTATCGATGAGTAATGCAAATAGCTTTAAAGCTGATATGTGCAATCGTTAAAATCCATTTTCTTAAATAGAAAAGAAGTTTGTATTACCATCAGGTGGAAAGTGAACAGAATGATGAAAAAATAAGCTTTTTATTTCAATCTCTCTGTTCTTTGCTTGGGTTTTTTTTTATATTTTATTTTACAAAAGAAACCGTTAACGTTGACGATTTTCCGCTACCAAAAACATGAAGAAAACATTCCCCCAAAAAAAAGCGTCTTAGCCCTACTTTTTTTTCATCTTTTACTTTTTCTTTTATCTTTTTCATAGTGTGTGTTCATTGCTAGAAATCTATTCCATTCATATTGTTTACGCCATCTGCGCCTCTACAGCTATCTTTCTATTGATAGTCGCCCTTAAAAGGAGGCTAAACTGCTAAATCCAAACCATTTCTTTAACCCCATCCCACCCTAAATATTACCACTATATATCCAACACTACTACATATATACACTGCGTATACCAGATGATTGTCTAGCTTAGAACCCCTTTTGTTTTCATTTCAAGAAAAGAAACGGGAAAAATCGCCATTGGAACTGATGCGATTCAGCCTCGATACTTTATTGGGCAATTTTGTTTTCATTGCAAGAAAAGAAACGAGAAATATCTCCATTGAAACTGATAAAACTGAGTCTCCCTACTTTATTAGCAATTTTCTTCCATGTCAAGAAAAGAAATAGGACAAATCGCCATTCAAACTAACGAACTTTTGTCTCATTTATTTTTTTTTTAGTACTACAATCAAGTTTTCAAATACAGAAAATCACCCGGAAAACATTTATATCTATCTGGTGACACTTAATAAAAGAACACGACAACGAATATGAAGATCTTTATATATGTTGTTTTTTTTTTCTTCACGCATCTTCCTCACATCTCCCACTTCCTATTTTCTTTCTTCAGACTAAGATGACGACGTTGTAACGATCGCAATTACACCTCTGATCAAGCTTCGATCATCAAATAAGTTCCACTCACTACACATCTTTATTTAGACTCCACCCACTTCTTCAAACACATAGTCCCCCTTTCTAACTATAGTCTGGGTACAGTTTGAGAAAGAGAGAGAGTAAGAGTAAGGGGCTTAAGACATTACATTATAACCCATACCATACACACAATGTCGTGCATCATTGCGCATCAGTGACAGCATTTTCAGCATCAAATTAATACCAGATAATAAAAATATTCAGCATTTTGTGTGTGTAGTTGCTATTATACATGCAGCAAAGCAACAAGGCTCTGCTCTGTCATAAATATACCAACATATAATAAATTCACTAACATTGTCGTCAAAAGCAAAAACACAATTTTTGTTATGTGTACAAAGCGCCTTGTTTATACGCTCGTAAATCGTAAAGGAATAGTAAAACTGGTGAGTGTGCAGTATGTACAGTAAAATCCGTTTAACACGAAATAATCGGGACCGAAAAATCTCTTTTGTCTTAAAAAAAAAACATAAAAAATTCTCAATAAAATGACATTTCTTAGAGTAACTTTATAATCACTATTTGCCTTTCAAAATTTTATGCATTAAAAAAACCAATGCAATTTTAAATTTTTTTCTAAAAAACCAAACAAAAAATAAAGAAAGGAGACTAATTATCATCAGATCCAATGATGATTTGTCTCGTTTATTTCTTAAAAAGTGAGAAACAAAATGCTAATAAAGAAACGAGACTAAATCTCATCAGATGCAATGGTGATTTGTCTCGACAAATAAAATATTTATAGATTTTGTATTAGTTTTTATAAAACTTATTATTAAAACTTATAAAAATTTTGACTTTCTTTACATTCTCACATTTCATGTTAAGCAGACTTTGTTTCGTGTTAACAGAAAAAAACGCATGGAAACGCCTATTCTTTGGTTTAGGTTCGCAATGTTTTGTGTTAACCGGATTCCACTGTATCTATGTGTGTGTTTTTATGTGATAGAAAGGGGAAAGGGTAGAGTAGGGTAGGGAATGCGTGAAAAGCTAAGGTGTTTAGTCCTGGCCTGAGTGAAGCTCATTTTTATACAAGAGATTAAAACGAAAATAAAAACCAAAAAAGAAAAAAAAAAGGAAATAGGTTGCCATGTCGACTTGCCTTTTGCCATCTTTCCAGCTTATCTTCTTCATTTTTTTTTCTCCCTTCGTCTTACACACACATAGACATACACACAAGCCATATAAACAACCATAACAAAAACGAGGGTGGTAAAAAAAGGTGTTTGTGAAAGTGTAAAAGTTACTTAAGTTGTTTATATTTCGTCATTAACGCCGACTGTGTCGCGTTTTTATTCGCAGTTGTTGTTGCTATTGTGTTATTTTTTAACGTTTTTTGTATGTTTGTTTATTTATTTTTGAAACAGTTTGCACTCAATTCTCCCGTGGTGTCTTCACGCTTATTGGTTCCACCAATTCAGAGTCATTTGATACCCTCCAATCATACAGCAACGCCTTTCACATGCCTTACGTCACACCATCAATCCCGGAAAAAGTGTCAGAGCCATCGTCAGCCAGCATGACCTTTGCACTCGGGATGAAACCAAACTACATGAAAGCAGTCAACGACACCATCACTTTTTATGGATGGACCAAACTCATCTATCTCTATGACTCGGATGACGGTTAGTACAAATCACATTAAATCTTTACACGCAACTATAAGTCAAAACACGTAGACAAAAAGAGAGAAAGAAAAAAAAACACACCCAGCAGCTTTATAACGTTGAAGATAACAAATCAAAACGCCATTATAAAGTCCACAGACACACTTGAAACGTCATTTAACATAATAATTTTCTTGTTGATGCTTTCTGCAATTTTAAAATCGATTCGTTGATACTTTCTACATGAATCGTCTGTATATTTGATGCCATCAGAATTCATTGAACACGCAGCAATTGAGTAACACGAGCAATTTGACCAATGTCAAATGCAATCTTTCCATCTGACAAACACATTAGACAACAAAGTCTAAGCAAGTTATGTCTTTATAAAAGTCAAATTAATACTTAAAACCGTATCAAAAGTTTACAAAAAAACAACATCTAAATTGATGATTTATTAATGGTATTGCGACTTTTTCTGTCCTACAACTTTTTTGCTAAGAAGATTAGACAAGTTTTTCAAAGATGAATAGATGATATGAGGGTACTTAGTGTAAGTTACATAATAATATGGCAGAACTATTTATTTTCAATCTCTAGCTCTCCCATGAGTACAGCATGTATTGGGGGGAGCATGTACATGTGTATGTTTAAAGAAAAGGCAAGGGAGTGGTGAGAGTGTAAACCTAAATCGGATTAGAAATGCTGACAGCGATTAATAAATGGTGGATGAATTTCACCCGCCTAAACTGTAATAGGATGAGACATTAAAGTCTTAGAAGATAAGACTTTTGAGAATAGAATGATGGAGAGTTAAGTTTGAAAGTTGTGTATGTGTAAAGGGGTGAAATGGGGAGAGGGAGGGGGTTGTATCACTACGTCACGCGTGACGAGGAATAGCTAGTGTTTTGGGGGTTTTTCTTTTATTTATATTTGGCTTCCTTAAACTTGTACAATGGATTCCATAACCTCCTCACGTAACTGTATCAGTTCTTCTTCTTCGTTTTCGTCGTCGTAGTCGTCTATGTCTTTCCCTCCCCCTGTAGTTTTGTTCTGGAATTAAAAGTGAACCAACCAATCAAATTAAACGCTCCGTTTGAAGAATTAAAAAGACCCCGACAACTATAGTACACTAGTACGGTACGACAAACAAGACAAGACAAGAAGAAAATGGAAAAAGAAAAATAACAACGATTGTCAAAGATTCTAATCTGAAATTAAGTCGACAAACGTTAAAAGAAAACAAAGTAAAAGCTTAACTTTTATGTACAGTATCAATTCGCTGTTTTCTTTCTCATATATCACCCACATCCACCCATCAAAACACAAACAAAACATCAAAAGTATTTCATTGGGATGAATTTGAACATTAATCGGTGAATCGAGTCTTTACAAACCACATCTGCCGTCATGAAAACTTAATTTTTTGTGGTAAAATATAAATTTAGCGCCATGAAAACTAAATTTTGTGTTATAGAAACTGAATCTTACGCCTTAAAAACTAAATCTTGCGCCATGAAAACTGAATTTTATGTCTAGATAACTAAATTCTGCGCCAACTAAATATTTACTCATGAAAGCGAAACTTTGCGCCATAAAAACAAAACTTTGCGTCATCAAAAATGAAATGTACGCCATGAAAACTGAATTTTGCGTCAAGGAAACTGAATTTTGCGTCAAGGAAACTGAATTTTGCGTCAAGAAAACTGAATTTTGCATTATAAAAACAAACTTTTGCGCCATGAAAACTGCGTTTTGCGTCATGAATACTGCATTTTGCGTTATAAAAACAAAATTTGCGCCATGAAAACTATATCCCGTTTCAACAACGCTAAATTTAGTTTTCTAAAACCCAGATTTCATGTCTCAAAATTAACAAATCCACTTTGATGTTAAATTCAATACTGTGCTTTGCAAAATTCAAACTTTCATTAAAATCTTTTCAGAAAAAATATTTGAATTAAACCTCACAACACTAAAAGAAATTACGCTAGATAAATGAAAGTAATAAAAGCCAGAAGAAAAACCTCGAAATAGCGTAAAATCCAAATTAAATTACAAAAAAATATAAAAAGTTCCATTAGTTTTAATCAACGTAGGGAGTGAAAAAATGTCAGTGCTGTGTGTTATGGATATACAGTACAGTGTATAAGGGAAAGGGGTGGTGTACTGTACTGTATATGGGAGGTGCAACGTAAAAGCGACAAAACGCTCATTAAATTGAAGCAAAACGTCGGTGAATAGTGACAAATGAAAGCCATGAAAAAGCGATCTACTATGAGACACACCATTAAATAGCGGTAGAAGAAAGAAAAACTTCAAAAGCAAATAACAGATGGAAAGAAAATAGCAAACAAAAACTGCCATCAAGTGTCACAAAGCCAATAAAAAGTTACACTGTACTGTACTGTATATACGCGCCTTTGGAAATAAGAAAGAAAAAAGTAAGAAAAAAAGGCGTTATAACGTTATTCGTATACATAAAAAAGAGCAGCTGAATAAGAAAAGAGCATATAAAAAATTAAAAATAATAAATAATAATAAAAGCAATACATTATTCATGAGTGAACTTTTCAATTTTTACGCTGTACACTAAATTCTGGATGGAAAGTTGATATTAAAGTCTATTATAAGAGCATACTACACTTTATTTATCATGTTTAAAGGTAAAGTTGCACTTCTCAAACTATGGTTCGTGACCCATTAAAAATAGAAAACTTTTCATGTAAAAAGTCATTGAAATTTAATAGCTAAATAAGACGAATAGTGTAAATATTAATGTTTGTGTGTCCCTTTATACAAAATGATGAGTGTAAATTTAAATATTTTCAATTGTTAGACTAAAAATCATTAAAAATGTGATTTAAATGATTTTTTTTTTCAATTGTAAACATTACTTCCTAATTTAAAATAATATACTGTAATTGTAAATGTGAATATTGGCTCTTGGCTGTTTTCCAATTAGAGAAACAACAAATAAATGTTGATAAAATTTTGTAACTAATTAATGAATAAATTTGAAGGCCATCAAAGGCAGTTTTACTCTAATTACATGTGATGTACAGTACCTAGACCTTTAGATCACCCTGTACACTATGGATAGTGAAATGGACCTCAGTATTACCATTCAAAAATATATTTTAAAAACGTCATCGATAATGGTAAAAAAACTGAGATGTTGTTTTCGATGGCTAAAATTGACGCTTGATATGTAGGCGTGGCTTAATAAAAACCCTGGGGTTTGTCAACTCTTTGATTGGTCTGGGAAGAGCTAATTTAGGAAAGTGAGATATGACAAGTTTGGATATTGACAGCTTTTTTACCGCTGCTCATCAATCTCATTTATCACTGCAAACTCGATGACGTCATTGAAAGTTTGATATATCCAAACGTTACATTTTGGATGCTATAACGTAAGCCGTAAAAATCAGTCGCCACCATAGTTGAAATTTGATTATGCCGTTCCATCAAACAACCATTTTCCGCCATTTTCATCCCACTCTTCCTCCTTAGTAAAAACATACACAATATACTGTACAGTATAGGATAGAAACGAGAAAAAAAACCGAAAAAAAGAAAGAAAAAAAAAGGCTCATGAATTGAGTTTGCATCAGCAACCAATCACCTCCTAGCATTCATCATAACCCACCCAACTTACCCACTCATCTCTCAATACATAAAAAAGATGATTCTGATCCCAAATGCAATGCACGATTGATCGTATTTTGCTAAGGCTTTTTTCTCTCTCACTCTCTCTCTCCTCCCGACTTCCTCCTTCATCTCCATCACTCTGTCTCTATCATTCTGTCTCACTTTTTTACGCCTTCTTTTATTGGTAGGTATTTTTTCTTCTTTTTTTTTTTTTTGGGAGGAGGAGAGGAGGTAGGAAGAATAAAATATATATAGAGAATGATATAGAGGATATCCCCGTACGTTGTACAGCATTTTTTTCGGTCTCTATCTACCCTAAGAAAAGGTAAAATGAGGTATTCATCTCCTAATCCTTCTCTCCTGCTCCTTTTCCACCCCTCAAAAGCATTTATAACAGACTGCTGCATCACTTCACCGCACAAATAACAATCAGGGAAAAATACACGTGTCGTGCAAAAAAGAAAAAAATAAATACAAACGAAACAACATCGTTACGTCAGGAGTTTGCGCTGCGTCAACGATGACGACGTGAGCGGAAACAACAACAAAAAAAACCTCATGAAAACAAGAGTACATGCACCGTATGTGTTATGTGTAGTTAGAGGGAAGGGGAAAGAGGGATAGGGGAATTGACAGGAGGGTTAGGGGTCGATTGGAGGTAGTGTCATCAGGAAATATAAACAAAAGACACTGATGCTCAGCTTAATTTTCCATCTATTGACGCTAGAGGTCACTCTTTCTATCACTCTCTCACTCTTCTCTCTAGCAACCGCACTTAATTTCCGGTTAAGACGACACTTCGTTAGGGTAAATAACGCGGCGTAAAATACCACAGCAAATGTTTGCAGAAGATCAATGAAGAGAAACCTCTAATCTAAACCGCATGCAAATTTTAACGAGAATAAATATTAGCCAATTCACACACACAAAAAATAAGTTATATATCAATAACATTTTATACATCTACTGTTATGAAACGTAAACAGTTTAATCATCTGAAAACCTGCATGTTTTTCGGCAGTCAAATTAGATGATACGCTATTTTGGTACTTTTGTTTAGATATTTTAGTACATTATCTACAGCTATAATCAACTTTTATGTTAGAGAGCTGTAGATTATTGCCATCGTGTTTACAACTAACTCTCACGCATAACAACTTCAAGTGGATATGAGATTTACATTGGCATGTTTTTACGACGTTAATTGTCAAAAATCCATAATAAAACTAATTATTTAAGCAACATACAGTAATTATTTTCAAACTTTCCCAAAAACTGTTTGAAATTTTGAACTGCATTGAAAACAAACTTTCATTTAAATTTATTGGACTTTGATCATCATTAATGAATTGATTTGTATAATTATGCATCAAAATGTACAAAATTGAACCAAAACATACATTATGTATATGGAAGGAAATTCTGGACTAATTTAACTTAATAAAACCCAATTTAAAGCACTGAACAATATTGAAAATTACAACCTACACATTCACCATCAACAAATGTTTTTCACAGAGTAAAAAAAATACAAAAAAAAAAGTTTCATCAAAGTTTGAACCACTTAACACTATTACCTATTAACTACAGTGAATGAACAAATGAAAATCATATCGCTGTATGATAACAGCAACATAATACTTTACAATGCATTCATATCACGCCGGAAATTAAAATGCCTTCACATCACCAGGACCGGAAGATAAGAAGTTAGCGAATGAAAGAAGCTATTTTAAAAGACTGCAATGCTTTTCATCAGAAAACAATAACAATAATGAGCAACATTTTTTATTATTTGTATTATTTTGCTCATGTTTCTCTTTAGTACAGGAAAACGAATGCGCACACACACACAAAATGCTCAACTAGCAGACGACCGACCTCTCATACAACACACACATACAATAATAATCGCACATTTTTAGTTTCGGTTATCTATGTGGACCTTTGCATGCCAATTGATAAATGGCTGTCAAGCAGGAAATTCAAAATTATATATTTTCGTATACAGGGTGACTATAAAGTTATTTTAAACCAATTGAAATACAATTTCACGTCCAAGATGAGTCTTTTGAACTTCAATAGAAATTGATTTTATCAAAAACACAAATTAAAACGTGACAACTGTTAATTAAAAAACTTTTATAACTTTAAGAGACAAGTTGCCTTTCATTGCTTATAAGAAAACTTATTTTTAACATTTAAAAATTAATTTATCATTTTTTTGTAACTGACAACTTTGATGAGCAACATTTTTTGTTTCAATTCAAAAGTCACCAAATGTTACTTGACTTTTGTTTTGGTCCTTTTCGACTGTGCAAAACATGAATGTGTAGTGTTGTTTTTGAATGTGTATAATGAAGGATGTTTTTAATAAGAAAATAATGTGCAAAAAAGTTCCCAGTAAACTCACGTTGTCGTTTTACGTTATAAAATTTACTTTTGCAACAACAATTACTAGTCAATTAAACTTTAACAGAAGATTACAAGCATTGAAAAATTAAAAATAAGTTAGTTTTTGCATGCTAAAGTGGTCAACGTGTCCAACAGGCTCATGTAAACCATAGAAGGATCAAATGTTTGTCCAAAAAGTAAACTAAACATGACCTAAAACTTGCAATTTAGTTATAAAATCTCAAAATTGACTGATTATTTTGCAAAACTCAATACTAAACAAAGCCCTATATTTGATGTAAGAGAATTGTTGGTCGTTTTTGGTTAAGTAAATAAAATCATTTTGAAATGAGCACCCTGTACAAATGTCCTCTGCTGCTGCAGTATCGTTTTATACGATGCCATTGAAATTAAAGTGAGTCACGTGATAGTGCAATTTGCCACCCACAAATATTTTCTCCCCCCCTCCTCCTCCTTCCTCAACAGTATAAAGCATATAATATAGCTAGAAAAGGGAGAACGAAGACGATAAAGTCGTCCATCAGTGACCAAAGCAAAATGGGAAAAGATTGGTGATTTATGTTGCACCTAAAAACAAAACAAAGGTGAAAGATCAGCGCATTATATATATACGTTTCTATGGCCTATACTGTATATATCTAGTATATAAGCAGGGGAAAACTACATTGGGAGGAGCTTCATTTCAATTATGTAAATCGATAGCGTAGAAGATAAATAAAATGAAGGCAAAACGTAAAACGTAGAAAAGTAAAAGCATCATCGCACTAAAATAATTACAGCAACAAAATAATAATAATAAAAAATTTGGCTAAAATTAAAAAGTGTCTTGCAAACAGATAAAGAATATATTATCATATTGTACAGTTCAGAAATAAATCAACTAATTAATTAATCAGCGACTAATTAATCGGATTAATATCGATTGGAATTCATCAGCAAACTTATCATTAATTAAGTTAGATAAAGTGTTATCGCCTCTTGAAAACATTAGACGTTGCAATTGCAGGAAAGATACTGTAGAAATACTGTATATATATGAAATTTATTTGGTTTGATCTGTGATGGATCTGAGGATTTAATTATATTCGCTGATAAAAGCATAATGACGTTGTAAATCATACTATTTTCTCTTTGCTACATCTGTGCTTACTAATTGAATCGATCATAACAGACTATAAAAATGCAGAAAAGCCATAAAACACAAATCGATACCGGTAACGCCAAAAACATTAAAAAGAAACAAAAGAAAAAACGTCCATAATAAATTATAAAAATATACTGATGTTTTAAAAATCTTAATTTTTTACTATTATCAAGAAATTATTGGTAAGAACTTCAAATGATGGTCTTTTAGAAACTCTGCCGGTAGCGTTCGTACCTAAAACCGCAAAGTGCACAAATACATTGAATAACCAGTTTTGTGAGCTCATTTGTGCCTGTTTTGATACTAATATTATTATTTACAAATTATCTTTGTCTATAAACTAATTAAAATCAGTTTTCTTATAAATTATAAGAGACAAAACACAACTTGTCAACATTGTCAACTAAGCACTTGAAATTTGTTCAAATTCTTTGTAGTCACTGAAAATGTCCTTAAAATTTGTCTTAAGTGAATTTGTTGACCTCAGTATTGTTAATGAAAAGATACAGATTTCACAGACAAAATTTCACAGTACAAAATCCAGCAAAAAGTATTTATAAAAAAATAGTAAAATTAAACATTGTTTGCAAAATGAAAAGCAAAAATCCAAAGTCAAAATTGGTGCAAACTTAAAACAAATAATTGGCACTTACTGTATATTTGACTGCAAAAAAAGTGCACACGTCATTGGCTAATGCTTTTCAATATAAGAAGCCGCTTTAGAGTTAAAAATATAATGCAATTTGTAACCTGAATTTTATTTTTTTTTATTTCTAAAGAGAGAACGAATGGGGATGATTATTGACTTTTTGGCATCTCAATTTACGCTCGTAAATTTGTAATATAGTCAGCGAATGACATGAAATCCAACGGATAAATCTATTAAAAATTGTATTACATTTCCTACCAAAATAATAATCTATTAATCGATATTTTTTTTTGCTTCCAATATATTTTTCTTACGTCTATAAAAGTGCCATAAAACACTTTTTCTCATCGCCATATATCTATTTTTTAGGTTGGAAATAAGTTATTAAAGTTGATTGGTAGGCCCCAAGCGTAATGTGTCTCTAAATAACAGACGTGTGGGATGAAGGGGTGGCACTGAGTGGTAGAAGGGCGTAATTAATAAAAAGAAGCCCAAACTCCATATTTCATTTTGTGACCGCAGACGCCATTTTTATGCCTTTGCTTCAAAACGTTTCGACGTAATATAATTCCAAGAAAATTAAAATGGCTGTGTAAATAAATTTAAGTCGTCAACGTAATTCCTATTTATGAACTCAACACAATACACTGCTGGCTTTACGAGCAAACGCAACACCGTCAAAAACGTTGCCTCTTCTTCTTCTACTTATTCTTCCACCAGCATTTCCTTTCGTATAAACCGTTAAATAACGCTGGCAAACAAAACGTAATTTTTAAAAGGTCAATTACTTCGACTTTGCGCTCAAAAACATCAGAAAAAACGTTTCAGACGGAATTAATACAAACAGTATTAAATTTGTCTGAGTAGAAAAACACCAAAAACATCAATTTCCAAAGTAAAATAAATTCTTGCAGTAATTAATTAGAAAATTTATTTAATTTCAAAATAAAAAAGAAAAACAAAAAACCTTTCTCTTTTTTAAATAAAAAAATGTTGATAAAATATTAGTTGATCAACGACGTAAAAATTGTGCAATTAACGTACATTAAATGCACAAGATGATATCAGTCAGGCATAAACAAGTGACGCTTCAATGACGTCAAAACTGCAAGAACGTAAACACTCTCAGCGTAATTAACTCAGCTCAAAATTTACAACAATGTAGCTTCATCAATATCCACAGTATATACTAACTTATGTGCACCTTTTATCTCTAAAATCAATAACATAGCGTAATTAACACCGTAAATGATGACTAAAAACATTTGAAAAATAATTAAGTAAAATTTTGATATATCGTATGGGCACTGAAAAGACATCACTATAGAAAACGCCTATGGTAAACACTGAAATTGCATCCCAATACAAAACATCATCACTAAACCATAACTTACTGTAGTTGACAAGGTTTAAAAAAGCATTAAGACATTTTAAAAATACAAACTCAAATTTAGTATCTAAATAACGAAACTTTAATTTCTCAGAAAACAGATGCTGTTTCTTAAGCAACCAATTTATTATGAAAATAGCAGCTGTTTAGTCTAAAATCTAATTGAACAAATTCAGTTTCATAAGAGACAAATTTAACTTCTAAAAATAGATTTTTATCATTAAAACATTGTCAACATCTCATTATACAAACGTAGACGATGAGTTTGTTATACTCCAATTTAAATAGATGGCTAATTTAATACAAATGTTTACGAAAAGAATTAAATAGTGACAACTGTCTATTCAAAATATGTTATAACTTTCACTGAAAAGATGAATTTAAACAGATTTCAAAGTCTTAGTTGACTAGTAGATTATTTGCTAATAAGTTATAGACAAAAACAAATGTTATAATTTAACATTTATGTAATTGATAACTTTGCTGAAAAATTGTTTTTGTTGATTTTCAAACATCAATGCTACTTGACTTTACTGTTTGTCTTTTTCAACTGATTAAAATGTTAATGTTGACTGTTGTTTGTGTCTATTGAGTAACATTTATGGATGTTTCAATACAAAAAAGTTTTAAATAAACATGTTTCAATGTATTTGTGTCTAACAAACACATTTTAATATATTTGCAATATTATGTTTTGGCAAAAAAAAAACAAAATAAATTACTTGTAATATTTAGTAAATTACTACTTAGCTCATTAGACTTTATAAGTTGACCACAATAAGATATCATGATAAGTAATCATGTTGACCATAGAAAGATTAAGATGTTAAAATCCGAATTTAGTTGTTAAAACAGAAATTCAGCACCTAATTTTGCTCCTAAAGTTACTATCTTATGTTCTTGTGTCAATAAATTGCCAATAAAATAAATTGATTAATAAAAAAATAACAAAATATTTTGCCAACTTTTACAGTATATCACTACTTAGTCCTTCAGCATACAAAACACACCAATACCAAAAACAATAAATGTTTGAAGTACATCAATGCATAGCAAATAGCTAATTTTTTATTTGCCTAATTAACTCGAAGACATCCCATGTTAATGCAATGCTTCTTCTATCAATTAACAATTTATGAATAAATTATCGAGAGTAAATAAAAGTAGGAAGCGCTTGGAATGCATTTTACGCCGTAATTACGTTATGAATTCGAGAAGGGTTATCAAAAGCAATTCAAGCTTAAAATTCAGAAGCTAAAGGAAAAATCAGTGCGCTTGGTCCCTTGTTAATCGTGTTCGCTTGGCCAATCTTTTTTTAGCCCTCTCACACCCCCTCCCCTCTCTTACACTTACACTCCCCTTCCCAATATACATTTCGTCTTGCATATTTTCTTTTCGGGTTTCTCCATGGAGATTCGTTTCCGCATTACAACATATTTCGATCGAGAAAAGCACTGAAGCCAATATGCATAAATAATTAAGCGTAGAAAAGTCTTTTTGCTTTCAATTTCACCACTGACTGGCACTATATTAGCAGCCCCCTTTTCTCCTTTTTCCCATTTTATCACTTTAATTTCTCACTTTCGATTCGTGCCCTTAATATCTCGCAAAGTAAGGTCCCATACACACACACACTCACAAGTCAGCCGTTTCTGAACTATATTAACCCTCCACCAAGTTGAATGTAACCTATATTTTTCTACGTCACAGCATTCAAATATGTCAGACTAAGTGATGAAAACGTTTCTTCCGAACACAACTGACAACTGGGGATTATGTTGTCAGTCATTTGCACGCTTCATTCACTTAACATGGCAGCTAAACTCCAGAGAAAAACACTGGGATATTGTCATCATTTTTCACTTCACTAACTCGTGATTTTATCCAAATGAAACGCAAACTTAAGTCTACAATAATTGACCAAAATGTCCCAATTACTTTTTCACTATATTATTGACATTACTGAAGTCATTTTAACGCTTCTCCCTACAACATATTCACATAACACAAAACGCAGAAAATGAGTCAATTAAACTTCAATGGAAATAAATGAATAATTGTGCTTATTAAAAGCAAAAATAAATACTCACAAATGGCCATTTCTTTAATTAAATTGTTTAAGTATTCAAACGTTTCATTAACAGATGAATTTGAATTTTTTGTTGACAATTAAGTTACTTTTTGTCTTCCATAACTTGCAACTGATACTTAATTTTTACTTTTGTCTTTTTCTATTGACTAAAGTGTGAATGTTTACTGTTGTTGATGTCTACCAAGGAACATAGAAGGATGTTTCATCATGTTTCAGTAAGAAAGTACTGTTCTTAGTGCTAAAACAGATCTCATTGAGCTCACAATACTGAATATATTCAATGTATTTGTGTCTAACAAGCTCATGTTAGAAAACTTGTTTTTATTTTTGAAAAACAAAACTAAATTATTTGTAATATTAGACTTTAATAAAAGATCAGATAAAAAACCTAGATAAAAAATAAGTTCCTTACTGAATACCAAAATTGTCAAAGAAGAGTTAACTTTTGAAACAACTTCGTCTAAAACTTTCATTGAGTTTATTTATAACAAAATATTTTTTTAACTTTCAAATTTTATTGGCTGTCTCAACTGCCTCTTGAAAATAACCTAAATGTTTGAACCAATACTGTCTATTTCACTGATCCATATCCGTCCCACTTAAGAAAAATTATATATGCTACTTTATAATACAAAATATTGAACTTTTTCTTTTTATTAAAACAACATCCGTCTGGCTGTCATTCTCAATCATCCAAGAAAATAAAAACAAACCAAATTCTTATTTGTATTAAAAAATAAAGAAAAAAATAATAATAAGTGTAGCGTATTTATCTTGTACTGTCACTTCAAGGTATTCCAGCTGATATATATTTAAAATGACATATTAATATAAATTGAAGATGTCGCTTCCGGTAAACATTCGGTAACTTAATACTTTGCTTAGTCCCTTCAAGCTATCATTTCCCTAAATCTAAAGAATCCACAAAAACTTTCCACTTTTTCTCTCTCTGTGTGTATATCTTTATGCTTTTTTGATTTTATATATAAATAAAGAAAGTAGAAAAAAACCCAAGCGAAAATATCCATTCCAATGGTTTACAAATAAAAACCCATTTCGATTCAATTTTGATATCTTTTATCAACTGAAAATGGAAAGACGTGGTAGGGTAAGTTGGTGGGTGAATGGGTGGGTGGGGGTTGTGGGAGATGCAATTGCAGACCAAGGGGTTGGAAAAATTTGTGGGTGGGAGAAAGAAGATAATAAAAAGGCACTGCATGCGATAACTGTGCGTTTCCGTAATAATCTCCTTTTCTTTATTATTAAGCCCAGATTTTTCATTTCTGTTATCATCACAACTGACGAAGATGCATTTCCGGTCTAGAGAAAGAAAACCAAAAAAAAAAAAAAAACCAAACCCTCCCATGCCGTATTTTTTCACCCACTCACAACTACACGTAAATTTATACAACATGAGAATTCCAGATAATAAAAAACGCCACCTATCGTCCAAAATAATAATAAACATGATCGCCTCATTAACTAACATAAAGGAGAAGAAAAATACTCTACAGTGAAGTCCGTTTAACACGAAATGGTAGAAACAGAAACATTTCTTCTTGTTAAAAGAATTTTATCTTTAACAAAACATACAAAAACAAAGAAATAAAATGCCAAAAAAAAAACAAGACTAATTCTCATGTGTTCTAATGGAATTTCGTCTCGTTTCTTTCTTAACACTGAGAAAAAAAATGCCAATAAAGAAACGAGACTAATTCTCATGTGTTCCAATGATGATTTGTCTCGTTTCTTTCTTGATTTTGTATTTGTTTTGAAGAAGTAAAATAATTTGTGTTAAACGGATTTTGTTTCGTGTTAACAGAATTCAAATGTATGAAAATGCCTATTTCTTAGTTAGGTGTTTTGTGGTAACCAAATTTTTGTGTTAAGCAAGTTCTCGTTAAACGGATTCCACTGTACTGAAAATAATAAACCAGCCATTTTATTTTCCCTTGACATGAGAAAGAAATGAAATGTGTTTATTACATGTAATTTTACGTTTACGTGCAAATACCAATAGAAAATTGGAAAATTTAGATCAAGTTTGGAATTTTAATCTCCGGATTCAATGCAATTGTGTGTTGTATGTGCATGAAAATGTGCAGACGTGGTTTAATACAGCCGGAAACGACGTGTAGCGAAATATTTTGTCATTTCAATTGCCTTCATGTAGTTTGCAGCAGCCAAATTTTCATCTCTGTGTGTTGTTTTGCATTCAATAATAACAGCAACAACAACAAAAAAAGAGATGAACATGGAAAAAGAGAGAGAAAAAATAGAAATATACAGTACACAGAGAGACCGGATGTTCAATTTAATTTACATGTTATTACAGCAAGAATTCGTGACACACTTCCACATTGCATTGCATTTCTACTTTACGTTGCGTGTAAATTTGAAAAATGCCACAGCAAAACAACAATAATAATTTTCAGCTGGTTTTATTACACAGCATAAAATTGCTAATACCATTAATAACATAATTACAATCATTGCTATTTCTGCTTGTACAAGTACAATACAGTCGAGTGCTGATTCAGATTTCAACGTGATGAAGAATATCTTAGCTCAAATTGCAAATGCCTAATTAGCAACCCTCAAAAATAATTAAAACATCAAATATGTAAACAGATCCTTTTACCACGATAACGCCCATTCATTAGCACATACACGTACATGTACTGTACATGAACAACAATTTTCAACTGATCAATTTTCAAGTTCATTGCTATTAAAAGGACGGCAAGTCCATCCAGTCGCATCGGCGAATATCACATTTCCATGCGATTTGCAGCTTTAGTTTTTGCGGTTGTTATGGCAACCAAACCATCAATTACAATACTAGACAATTTACCTTAAATAAAAACCTATTTTCAAATCACAATTTGGGTTGAAACAAAGCATGAATTTGAGTATTTCTGTTATTTAAAGTACCGACATGTCCCATCCCTTTTCAAGCAACATAAAAAGACACATTGTTAGGATATAACTCAATAATTGCTCAATATATTTTAGTATTTCAATATTTTTTAGTATTTTACTTGTATAAGGGAATTAGTCAACTAGTTTCATAATGCCCTAATGTCAGCTACATAAAAAATTAGCAACTTAAACTTTTCACTAATAAAGAAATGAGACTAGTTTGCATTGGTCCAAATACATTTTTGTCTCGTTTTGTTTTTGATGAGACTGATTTACACTGACTTCAATAACAATTTGTCTCATTTTCTATGTTATAAAAGTGATGAGACTAATTTACATTGACTTCAACAACAAATTGTCTCGTTTTTTATGTTTTAAAAATGATGAAACTGATTTACATTAGTTTCAACAACGATTTGTCTCATTTTCTATGTTTTAAAAATGATGAGACTGATTTACATTAGTTTCAACAACGATTTGTCTCATTTTATATGTTTTAAAAGTGATGAGACTGATTTACATTAACTTCAACAAATATATACAGTATCTCGTCTTTCATGTTTTAAAAGTGATGAGACTGATTTACATTGACTTCAACAACGATTTGTCTCATTATTTAGTTAATAACATAATGAAGTTGATGAGTTTTCTTATTAAGCTAACAACATGTCTTTAAATTTCAATATCAAAATATTGAAAGTCAATAAATTGAAATTGAATATACTGTTCACTATTTCACTGTATCTACAGCCCTAATGTACATCACTGAATCTGCAGTATAACTTACTGTCAATTGCCAAATATATACCAAGATATATACTGTTATCTCTCTACGAAGACATTAATTATCATCAGCATTTTTTGTGGTATTGTTTCAATTGCGTTTTCAAAATAAATAAAGTATTTCTTACTATTTGTGACGACTCCGATGAGACAACTGATAGTTGAAATGTAGCCAAAACAGTGCGGAAAAGCGTTTATTTGTCAAAACAGAATTGGTTTCCATTAAAGAAGATGGATGATCATCTAAATTGACAAAACGAAAGAAAAAAAATTAATTTCTTAAGCACAAAACAATGTTCAATAATGAAATATTTAGTTTCAGCTAATAAGAATGAAATGTGCATGCAGAATTGTAGTAACATTGCTGCTGCTGTTTACATTGCCTCGAAGGCTAATATGAAAGCAAACAATTAGGAAATTTACTCTGCTTCAATCAACGTTTTTAAATACAGTTCAGCTTTAAACTTTTTCATCATTTGTAGCTACCGTATTTTCGACGTCAAGTATTTTTAGTCATCATTGGCAAATGAGATTATATTGATTATCTAACCTCAAAGTCACATTGGTATTGTGTTAATGTTAAGTTTTTAAATCTATGATAATGAATCTTGATCTGAAAAATATGATTTTTTTTGTAATGTGGAAATGATGTAATAAAGTCAACCCCACTCAAAATGGATATACAGTGGAATCTGTTTACCACGAAATGGTCGGTGACCCAGAATTTTCTTCGTGTTAAAAGTATTTTGTCTTAGGAAAAAAATACAAAAACAAAAAATACTCTCACTAAAATGATATTTGTTAAAGTAACTCATCTTATAAACACTATTAGCATTTCAAAATATTATGTATTTAACAAAAAACAATGCATATTTTAAATTTTTTTAAATAAAAACAAACAAAAATTTAAATGTCAATAAAGAAAGAAGAACAATTTTCATGAGTTCCAATGGTGGTTTGTCTCGCTTCTTTATTAAAACTGAGAAAAAAAACCAATAAAGAAACGAGACTAATTCTCATCAGTTCCAATGGTGATTTGTCTCATTAAAAACATTAAAACTTTTGATTTTTGCTACATTTTCGTTCGGAGAAGAAACTTTTTTTTATGTTAAACGAGTTTTGTTTTATGTTAACAGAAAAAAATATCTATTCTTTAGTTCTGGACCATAATGTGGTTTTGTGTTAAGCGAGTTCGTGTTAAAAAGATTACACTGTAGTTGTTCATTTTCAAGATACAAAATTGTACTAGCAAAATCGTATTATGTTAAGCGGTTTTTGTTTGTGTTAAAAGGAATAAAATACATAAGAGCTAAGTATTATTTTGTGTTTACTGATTTTTCATGTTAAGCGATTTCACATTAATAGGTTTTCACTGTATACATAAGCAGCCAATTTTCTGTGTGAATTAAACAGTCATCTTTCTGTGTTTAACTAGACAAGATGTTGTAATAAAGTAACAGATTTTACTATAAATCGTTTCTTGGCTTAAATTTTACATTATTGGATTTAGATTGAAACAAAATGAGACATTTTTTAAATTGTTTTAAATTATAATAATACTTGAAATGAGAGAAAGTATTACATTTCGTTGATTGCATTTGTTTATCCAATATCCAGAGTAACCAAGCAATAAAAAATGAAAAATTATTCAGCGCAAGTTAAGGCACAATAATACGTCGTATCTCATCATTGAGTCTTATAATTGTCAAATTTACATAATACAAAAATCAATACAAGCTCATTAATATTCATAAATGTTCAAATTTCCGACTTTCGCTCTCAATTTTTAACACAAATCAGCATTCAATCTTTTCCACCCAATCATAAGTTATCTCGAGTAAAACTATACACAAAAAGGACCTCATTTATTTTTAATAAAGTTGCAACACGGTGCTTTGTCATCGTTTTTATGTGCTTGGTCACTCTGAAGAACCACCAATTTTAATTATGGCATTCGTGGGAACAATATTTCGTAAATGTCAAAAGAAAAAGGTCGTAATTTTATATGTTTTGACATTTTCATACCCAGACATAAAGGAATTGTCAAGTCTTAATTCTTCACTTTTAAACAACTCTTTACGACGGCCATTGGAAAGCCAAAGCGCCAACCATGCCGGCCTTCTATTGGTCATGTAATACAAAACTCACTCACTCTCTTTCTCTCAGTTTCTCTCTCCACGAAAAACATATTAGTCTCACTGTCTATTATAAACGAAAATTTATAGGAAGAGAGATAAAATAGTTCAAGGAATTGATGGAGCTCGTTTTTGTCTTTTTATATTGAACTTGGCTGTTTATAGGAAGGGCTTTTAAAAGACGCTTTCACTATACTATACATACATAAACACATACGGTACACTGTTAGGTCTTTCTTATACAAAAATGCAAGGGAATCGGAGAAGGGGGAGGAAATGGTGAGGGAGGATAAGAGAAAATGATGGGAAAGGTTGATCCTCTTAAAAGCCACTTTGGGCTCCGCTTTAAAAACCATAAAAACATCCTTTCAGTGCCATGCAATGCAATGCAACGTTGAAAACCACGCTGACGTAATATTGGGATATTTTTACGCTGTATAGACGTATATACCAGTGATGGGCAAACTACGGCCCGCGGGCCGGATGCGGCCCCCGAAAGAGTTATATTCGGCCCGCGAAGCAGTATTCAAAAACTGGCAAAAAAAAAATTAATTTTTTTTTAAAACAAAAAAAAATTAAAATTTTTTTAATTTAATTTTTCGTTTCATTTTTTTTTTCCTATTTCATATTTCTTTGTGGTCTAATTTATGTTAGTTAAAGGGCTGTCATTTGGGACCTTTAGTTGCATATGTTAGTTGGTTTTCTTTGCATGTACCGAAATAAAGAAGGAAAAAGCAAAATAGCTCTTGCTGACTGACCTTAATACTGTACTTGAATTTAAACCCCTGTTTCCCAACGTGAGGTACATGTCCTACCAGGGGACATTTCAATTGTTAAAATTTTAATTGAGGGTGCTCCGCAAAGTTTTTGTTTTCAAAAAAGTGCTCCGCAATTTAGAAAAGGTTGGGAACCACTGACATAGGAGATAATCGGGACCGCAGAAATATTTTGTGTTAACAGGTTTTTTATGTTAAGCGATTTCATGTTAAACGGTTTCTACTGTGTTTTTATTTTTTGAAATTGTACCGGCCCGCCAAAAACATTTTTTCATTCATGTGGCCCTCGCCTCAAAAAGTTTGCCCATCACTGGTATATACAATCGCAAAAACTTTCAATAAGTAGTTACTTACATCACTCAGTCTTTCAAATCATATAGTAAACACAAATAGCCAAACAATTCAACACACTTATTATGACGCAAATATGACGTCGTTTAAACGTCTACTTTGCTCGATGGCTACAAAATACCTTAAAGCCAACATTATTACGTCGTTATAACGCCATTAAATCTCAAGTCATTACTTGGAAACTTGACTTACAAACGACCAAATAGCAGGACTTTTAAAGTACAGGTACTTAATTTGCCTTTTTATAAAAGTAGGTTTCGGAAGTACTTATTTAGTCAGTGTTTTAAGGGTTGGTGTACCCAAATTACACCAGTAAATGTAATTTAGCTAAAATGTGCAGTTCGAGTCACTTACAGAGGAAACCTTTAAACACAAAATAGTCAGAACCAAAATATTTCTTCGGGTTAAACAAATTTTGTCTTAAACAAAAACTAAAAAGACAATTAAAAAACGAGACTAATTCTCATTAGTTCCAATGATGATTTGTCTCGTTTCTTTCTTAACACTAAAACAAATGCCACTAAATGAATTCCACTGTATTTACATTTTGATGAGACTTAGTAAGATCAATTTATCATTTGAATTAAAGTAATTAATCTAATTAAATCAAGTTGTTAATAATAGACAACCATTTCCAACTAAAAGTCAACTGATATAGTTTCCCTTCCTCAAAGATACGTCACTTTAAACGTTATGTGTCGACATAAGACATTGTGATGTGACAATGTAGATCTTCGCAAAAGATGCTTTTCTCGCATCTTTCCGACAAGCAGCGAGAATGTGACGACAGATAGAAAAAGGCGTGGCTAATTTGCTCGGTGGCTTTTGAGTTGTAACAATCTCTCCTATTGTTGAACTTGAATCGCAACAAAGAAGAAATAAATAATAGGTTAACGCTTGGCACTGCGTAAAAGTAAAGGCGGTTGTGATAATAAATGACTAACAAGTGATAAACGGCCTTAAAGATCTATTTCTTCTTTACAAAAAGATCACACACAAGACACCGCCATTATTTCACGTTTAACCCAACATTCAAATATATCAATTGAAAAGCGTGTACACACACACAATGGGGGCCCTCACAATCGTCTCTGCTCTTTCAACTTCCTCTTTCAGCAATACAATTTTTTTCTTACCGTACTTTCTTTTATCCACCATTGTTCTCTATAAAATAATACCAGTACGTGTAACTACAGTTCAGTACGACTCTGAGCCGATTTCATTACCTCATCAGCTCATTACACTAATTTGTCTTTGCATTAATTTTAAACCATGTCACGTGATTCAACACCTCTTTTTTTCCCCCCCTCTTTTCCCATCCCCTCCACCTAATCATAAAAATTAAGCAGCTACTCCCACCGGACGCGCTTATCTTTTAAATACTCCCACTTTCACTGGGCTAAATAGCGAAGCAATTAACTTTTTAATTAACAAAACTAAACAGATCAACGCCCAGAAAACACCATCAACTTTACTACTGGACACTGTGATTTTTGGATGATAAGAGTTGCCATGACAACGTCTTCCATCTCTCATCTCCACTCGATAACTGGGCTCAACAAGTGAAAGTGCATTCATTGGAAAAAGACAATAATTACACTCTCATCACGATGTAAGAATTAAGCAGAGTCAATGACGTCAAGAAATGCACTTAAAAAAACCCTCTCTCTCTCTCTAAAATCTCAACTTAAAACCACATCAACATTGACATTTTCAGTATAAATTTCAGACTGATTCAACCCCTAAAAAACATACAAGTGCAGAGAGATGTGGCAGTGTGGAAATATGACTACCTAATGGTCCATTTCCGACCACTACATTTGTTAAAATGTTTATGTAAAATACATTTTTATGTCGAGCATCATCGTATCGAATCTAACGTGTATACAAGTCAGTTTATATAAGAAATATAAATATTTAGTTCCGTCATATTGATACACCAGGAACAAAATGTCTCAATGCACACATACACATACAGGCATGGATCAAAGGAGATACACAAATCATCTTTATTCCTCTCCCCAACCCATCGCATTATTCCCCTCCCCCTTCACCATCACCATCTTACTATTTTTATATGATGAGATAGTGGGGGCTGAGGTGAAGTTGAAGCCCCCCTACTATTCATATCCTCGTGTTTGGAATTTAAAAATTTAGTAGGGGGTGTTTTTTTTATCCCATTTTTCAGCAACGTCAGTCGATCGCTGCGCCACCTATTACAAAACGACGAAGGATCAGCTAGTAAATCCTTGGAAAATCCGTGTTCGGTTTATCACTCAACTTTGCAATGTCACAAAGAAAAAAAAATTACACCAAAAATATATATATAGGAAGTTTATATATAAGAAAAAAATATGAAAGAAGTATTTTTTTTTCTTCTTCTTAAATTCTTATGGATCTGTGGATATATGTATTAAAGTAAGGGCGTTCAGAATGTAAGCCAGCAAAAATGTCCCCATCACAATATCAAAACTGAAATCGTGTTATTTTCAAAACATTGTGTTCATAATATCTTTAAATAAAAAAATTTTTTTTCTTCAAATATTTTTTTTTGTTCCCTCGATTGTAAAGAAAATGTTGAACTGCATTGGGAATATCAAAATAAAATGATTATAGAGACCAAATTAAGTGAGCAATTGTCAGGGGGATTTTTATGCAAACAAAAAACTTGTAAATTAACCGAAATTATGTTAATTAAATACCATTTAAAAAAATAAAGATTCGTAAAATAGCATTTAAAATTATTACAAAATAATTGGATAAGACAAAAAAATCCATAATTTTCTCTCACACAATTATTATAATCTACTGTATATCAAAACTAAGAAATTAGAAGATGCTCAGATAAACGGTGGTCCCAACAAATGACTCAAAAAAACAATGATCTTCAAAATAAAATGCAAAGTAACTTTCTGTTTAACTAGTTGACTTGTAGTTAACTCATTCACTTAAAAAACACTAAAATTATTACACAATCAATTGATGAATGATAACTAAAGTACAATCAAATTCAATTTCAGTTTGAACGCAATCCTAAATCCACATTAATCAAAACCAATGATGAATTTACCCTTTGGCACATAAAAAAACAACAAAATAAATTAAACAAAAACGCATTAAATTACAGCAAAAACCGCTCAACACAAAACTAAAAAAACCAAAATTTTTCTTCGTGTTAAAAGAATTTTATGTCAACGAAACATACAAAAAAAAAATATTTTTATCAAAATGACATAATATTAGATACACTATTTACATTTAAGAAAAAACAATGCAATTTTACAACTGTAATTTAATTTTTTATTTTATAAAAACAAGCACAAAAGTTGATTTGTTTTTATAAAAACTTGAAAACTGATAAAAAAAATTGATTTTCTTTACATTCTCAAGGTGATATAAGCAGTTTTTTCATTTGAAAAAGCGAAATATTTTTGTGTTAAGCAATTTTTGTTCGTGTTAAAAGAAATGAAATGCATGAAAATACAAATGAAATGGCTGATACCGCATTAATACAATGTTAAACAAAATCTTTTCGTGTTAAATGATATAAAATCCCGAGGAAATGGTCGAGAGCGCATTATTATTTTGCGCTAACCGATTTTCACTGTACACGAATAATTCGTCTGCTACGTCTTAAATCTAAAAATCCTTTTTTATTTGGCATTTAATGGTTTTTCTTTGTAAAACGTTAGCAAACATTTAAAAATTGCAACTGTCAAGTTTTATGATTGTATTTGCAAAATAATCTTCAGTAACCCATATTTGAGCAAAGAATAAAAATTAACTGCACGTAAATCCTTTCTGAAATTTTCTTCCTCATCCTCCTCCCCCCCCTTCCCCCTCCTCCTCCTTTAAAAACCCTAAAATGTACATTTGAATTTAAAAGTAGATTTTTTTTGTATCGTTTATATGCATATTTACGATCGTCTGAGGGCGCTGCTGTTTGGATATTTATTGCTTATTTTTGCTATTGTTCGCCATATTGGGACAAAAATCACTTACTGAATCCGGAAATCAAAACAAAGGGATCTAAAAAGACTACGCCATTTCTCTATCTATCTCATCCCTCAAACAAAAAACACCCATCCATCCATCCAACCAACTCATCCGTACTTTTTGTATATACAGTATATGTGTTAAAGGAAGGGGGGCAGGGAAGATGGGTGGGTGATGGGAGAAACTTGTATTTTTTTTCTTCTTTGCTTTTCATTTAAAGTCGCAAGAGGGCGCTTCATCCTATTTTCATCGTCTAAACCGTTTCTTTTCTCCTTTCTCTTGGGTTAAAGCGATGGAATCTTTAAAAGTGTTTTTTTTTATTTTATTTTTTGTCCCTTTCTCCTCATCATCTTCCTTTTCACTTTTGACGTCGAAAGACAAAAGAAAAAGCCCCTCCTACCGCCTCTTTAACGTCAAGGTGTAGCATTAAAAGTGCTGCTTTTTCCCTTTCTCACAACACCCGCCGCACCACCCATTTACAAATGTCTTTGGAGACCCATTCAAGCCATAAGGCGCTTCCGGCGAAAAGAGAAAACGTAGAAAAGGGATTTCGGATATATATGATGCATCACGCATGCGCTTTTCAATAGAGAATGAAGAAAGAATAAAGAAGAGCGACTTAGAAATGTGTATATTTTTTTTTTGTCTTGTCTTTCACATACCTATCACAATTCTTAGCATCACCAACCACCCCACTTTCCACCCCTCCAAAATCTAAACCCTTCACACCCTTTTGTTATGAAAGATTTTATCTGGATGAAAATGATGAACAGAAAAAAATTATACAAAAGTGAAGTCGTTTTTCAAGCCGCCATACAAAATTACACGGCTAAATATTATGTAAGTGAGCACAACACCTGGTGGTATCATTTTTTATTTTTTTTTGTCTTAAAAGTATATCTTATGTCATTTTACACACTATTTTAAAACAGGGAGACATTTTTCTTTCATTTTGGTTAATTGGTCGATAATTGCTTTAACGATTGATAACATAATGAAAAGAAGAAGAAGAAGAAAAAAGATGAAATAATCGTTGCACATCTGCGACTCATTCACTTTAACAGCAAAATGGTTAAAAAAAATTGCATTAAGCCAGTTCGATCATTTTCATCGTCGACAGCCAATGTATTAAGCCAAGGATTAGCCTTGTACAATTACTTTTTTGTTCAACAGCTTGTTTCTTTATAATGCACTGTTATAAACACCAAAGTTATGGCACAAAATCAATCACAATTTTCCTCTTGTCAACAGAAAATAAATACGAATTGAAAGAGTAATCTTAATAGGAAAAAAAACAAATTGTTCACACAAGTTAAACTAAAAATTCTCAAAACAATGATGGCATTAAATTAGAAATTATAATTTCATAATCCACCGAATAAACAAAATGCATACACTGAAGACGAGAATGTAGAAAAAATCAAATTTTTATCAGTTTTAAAGTTTTTATTAAATCGAATACAAAATCAATACATTTTTCCCTTATTTTTATACCAAAAAATTCAAAATTGCATTGTTTATAATTGCATAGTATTTTGAAATGTAAATAGTCCATCTACCATAATAAACTCAAAGAAATGTCATTTTAGTGAGAATATTTTTTGTTTTTCTTTGTTCAGCTTGTGACAAAATTCTTTTAAGACAAAGAGAATTTTCGGTCCCGACCATTTCGTGTTAAACAGATTTCACTGTAGTGGAAAATTGCATAGCAAAAAAGCGCATTATGCATTTTTGCGTGTGTGACATACCGGTACTGTATGCTTAAATTATTATGTGCAAATATTGTGCATAGGCAAATTACACTTGGCGTTTTCAATACAATTTTGCCAACTAAATTATCTACAATTCTCATTTATAACATAACAAGCATCATTTGTTTCAAAAAATCACAAAACAATGCTTTTATTTTTTTTAAATGATAAAACTGCAACACACTAAGACAGCTGAACAGTTGTCTTAGGAAAAACAACAAATATTCTCACTAAAATCACATTTCATGAACACTGTTTACATTTCAAAATATTATGCATTTAAGAAATAATTATGAAATTTTAAATTCTTTTTATAAACACAAACAAAAAAATGCATTGGTTTTGTTTTATCTTTTCATTCTCAAGGCGGTCTATGCATTTTTTAATTCGGAAAAGCACAATTTGTTAACAGAAAAAATGTATGTGAATCTCTATTGGTCGGGGATTGCAGTGTTGTTTTGTGTTAACCAATTTTTTGTGTTATGCGAGTTTGTATTAACCAGATTCCACTGTAAATGTTGAAGAATATTAATCACATTTGTTTGAAAAGTACAGTAATCTAAAACTGGCAAAACAGAATCGACAAAATTCAATTAAAGATTTGCATGTTTAGAAGTTAAACCAGAGATTATTATCCGGTTTTATCACTCCAGGGTTTCACTAACCATGCCTAACTATTGCACAAACCAACAATATAACTTTCCATATCACTTCCCATATAACTTTCCATTACAAGCCAAATCCCTTTGCTTTAATTATAACTATTGATTAAAATGTACTCTCGCCTATTTTCCAGTAAAAACATTGTTTGTTTTTTACTCATATAAAATAAATGTGCAGTTGGTAGTGACTTCCCCCTTTAAAAAAAGTCACGTTACACCTTGTTTTTATCACACCCAATACGACTACGTTTTTTACTCTTATTTTTAAATAACGAGATCCTCTCCTCTCCTCTTTTTTTTTTTAGTTTTATTTCTTCTCATTTTCTCTTTCTTCAGTTTTTTTTTCTTCTACTTTCTCCCTCCCCTTGTCTCACTTCTTCACTACCGTTGTTATTTCAGTCGAAACAACTTGCTCGTAAAAGTTGATCGACTTTGACCGCCGCCATCTTGTCATTATATTTAAGCCACTTCCGCTCTATCACTCTCACTGAGTCGTGTCAGTGCAGCATTAAATCTTGAAATTAAGTCTTTTATACGAAATTACACGCGTCTTTAATTGCGCAAAAGGAATGTCAATTTAAGTTTGATATCTAAAATTCACTAACGCACACACATACACACTCAACACTACACACAAGTTTCAATAGGAAAAGAAAAAAATTCTCCATCTCTTCTACGCGTCGTCTGCTAAGCATCGATTTCTCCATTCCGAGTCATTAACTCGTATCTAATTTACCGCATTCATCTCTTAGATATATATACACACAATACATACACACAATGCACGTGTCTTCAAGCTCGTTACACGCGCAAAACATACAAAAACGGCGTTTTAAAAACGACACATACGCATACAGTAACTACCCATCTTGTACAATTAAACGGAGATTACCTTTCAAACTAAGCTAACTGGCAATTTAGTTTCTTTTTAAGTCTTTAAAACACACACATACACATTAATTCATATGACAGCATGTTTTGGTTTTAATGGTTTTAATCTCAGTCAATGTTAAATTAAGTTCAGCGTTTTGAAGAAATAATTATGAATAGAAGTTAATTTGTAAATATTTTTTTCGTAAAAGATAAGATTCAATAGAAATCCATCATCATTTTTTTTGATAGTATAAAATATTTTAGAAACACAATCTGTGGATGTTAATTATTGCATTTCCAAAATCACAGTGAAATCAAGTGTTGTATTCTTGCATCAAATTGCCACAATTATCCAGAGTTAAAAAGCTCATTACTAGGTACAAGAATTTAAAAATAAAACCTCTAGAAATCGTAAAAACTAGTCAAATAATGATCAAAACTAATCAAATAATTGTTAAAATTAGTCATATAATTGTTAAAATGAGTCAAATTGTTGTCAAAATGAGTCAAATAGTTGTCAATTTAAGCAAATTTTCAAAACTAGTTAAATTGTCAAAATTAGACAAATAATTGTCTAAACTAGTATAATAATTGTCAAATTACGTCCATTTGTCATATGAAAGTCTATAATAGTCAGATTATTGTCAAAACTAGTCACATTCTTTGAAAATCACGTCTGACTGCTGTCAAAACAAGTCATACTAATATTAAAACTAGTGAAATTACTGTCAAAAATAAATACCCAACTAAAAATTATTTAAGTTTAGTAATGAAAATAACAAGGACATTCAAAACAAGATAAATCCATTTAAAAACATGTTTAACATCGGTTAACTAACTAAACTGCCAGTAGTTATAGCTAATGGGTAATCCAAAAACAAAATAAAAACACATATTAGTTTAGCTGGTAACATTTTAATTGCACCAACCAATATCGTCATTGAAAAGCCCATTTCTATCCATAACGTTACACTTTTATGTTTGTGTGTGTGTGCTTTATAAATATCTTTTATCATTAAAAAGCCTCCCATAAAAAAACAAAAACAAGCAGATGTATTTAAAACGTTAAATACAGCAAAGCGTCATTTTGAATCACGCAAAGGCAAAGTGCGCATGCGTAATGCATCACGCAGTTGCCATTAAAGGTGGAAAATAGAAATAAAAGAGTGAAAGAAAAAAGAAGAGAGAGAGAGGAGTGTGAGATGGAGAAGAGAAACGAAAAAGTCGTCGTTTTTAATTAACTTGCTACAAAAATATATGCGAGTGTGAGCAAAAGTGTGAAATAAATAAACGAAAAGACGCAAAAGCAGCCAAATGTGCGCAGGCGCAGTGTATTAAAAACACTAAATTTGTATTTGCTGTACGTAAAAAGAATTGGTAAAGTAAATAGAATTATGATTTAATAGGTGTGTCAATTAAGTAATATTAAATCTTTACACTGGAGGATTATTTTTCATTAAGGAAAAAGGTCTTCGCATTCGCATTAAACTCACGTTTTTATTACTCAAACAGCCAAATCTTACTCTATGTATCGTCAAAAAAATCTAATTGAATACGTTTTCCCTGCATTTTCACAAATTAAAATGAGAAAATTGCAATTCATGCGTTGAGGTTGTTTGTCTTCTCAAAAAGCAAAAATATTGCCCCTTACAAAATGTCGTAACAGCAATGCACGAAATGAGTAAAAGTTTGATGCAGAAAAAACCAACTTTAATTTCCTATGCATTGTTTTTCTTTATTTATTTTCGCTATAGTTTTAGGCAAAATATGCACTAAAATATTCCCTATTATTCATATTGGGCTCAGCAAAAAATAATACAAATACCAAAATATTATAAAAATGCAAACAAAAAGATTCATTAAATCAAAAATTCCAACAACAACAAAAAAAAACAACTTTTATATTAATTTCAATATGACGTACATGCTACAACATGTAAAATTATAAAAAATATTATTAAATCATTCATTTTTAAAGTTATTTCAAGAACTAAAGTTGGTGCAAAGCGTCAAATTTAAATTTTACACAACTTTTTAAATTTTCTATCGAGTTAAGACGTTTCTTTTCTACAGTTTTAATCTCTTAAATAATGCCATTAAGTGCATGCGCACTGTGACGTAGCATAACAACATCATAAGCGAAAAAGAAAAGCTATAGTAGATCACCTGGACGTCAACATGTCTTCTTCAAAGTTGGTATTAGTTGACTCACATAAAGCAACTATTTGATAAATCAACAATAAATTAAATACGACTTTGTTGCTATGTGTCAACATTCATCTCCAAGCTAGCATTAAAATTTCAACGACAATATTAAATGAGGAAAGTGATTTGGTATGTGCTCACTGCTCGCAGATCCAATTTTATCCTGTGCCTTTTCACCCCCTCCCTCTCACCCACCCACTCATCCCATTCCAATACAAGCCCTCACCACCTTTATCATTATTACCATTGTTGTTATTGTTATTATAAGCGTAGAAAGTGAGTTAGGTTGGCATTGGCAATTTCGATTTGTCGTCATTGGATTGGATTTACCAGCCCTCAGGAGAGTCACACGAGCAAAGATAGAGGAAAGAGCTTCCGTAATGTAGTGCAGACGACATCATCTGCCAACCCCAGGGCATCTTCCATCAACTTTTATTTTTTTTCTCTTACTTTTTTCCCCCAAATTTTTTTTTCCACGCTCACTCTTTATAATTTTTTTTCAGCCTATAGTAGAGTACAGTACTGTATATCCCTTAACATCCTAGCTGCCCATTTCGATCAAAAACACAAACACAATTGACGAAGACAGTATGTACGGTAGATGAGCCAGAACAGCCTCGCCCACAAATGACCAAAACAAAAGCAAAATGGCTTGGAGAAAATGTCTAAAGCTAAAAACAAATTAATAAGTAACCCAGCCTTAAATTTCAGACAAAAACAGTCCTACAAAAAACCAAACAGGAAGTGATTTTGTAAAGTTAATTTGATTTTGGCAAAAGCACACCTTTGGGGCTCCAACTTTAAATTACATAAAATGCCACATAAACAACAAATTAACCAATCTAATTCAATCTATAATCAATAAATAAAGTAGAATCATCACATTTGTGATCACTATTTATAAATAAAAACAGATATGGTGATCATCCTGTATTTTAGTTAAATTCATGTTAAAAAAACACGAAGTTTCAAAACAAAAAAAAAAAAAATAGAATTTCATCAAAAATTCAAAACGTAATTTAAACCGAAATCCAAACGTAAAAACGTCAGCTCGTCTAATATATTTCGTCGTAGTGAAATCGAAAGCGTTTTATCAGTGCCACCTGGTGTACAGTGTGACTATATAAAGCAACCAAAAGTATAAAACAACGCTGGGCGGTCTTTTAATTGGAAATCACCACCAGAGGACGCCTGAAAAATCTCGTAGAAAATGTCTCCGAGGATCAAAATAAAGACATACAGAAGGAAAGAATGTGGGTGGTAAGAAAGCACGGTGGTGAAGATGGTATAAAGATCCGAAAGAGAGAGAGAGAAAAAAAAAAAGAGGATAAAAAACAGAGGGGTTTTGAATTGGACACGTCGTCGACATGTAATTCGTGTGTATATGTGATATCGGGTCATCGACGTTGAAAAGTGATATGTGTATGGTGGAGCCATTTGGGACAAAGTCATTTGCAATGTCCAACACGTCAAACACCAGTCGACAATCTTTTAGTTTTCTTCTTTTTAAATAAAAAAATAAAATAAAAACATTTTTTTGACCCAATATTTTTCTATGAAACTGCATGTATGACTTAAGGGAATTATTTTAATGTTTTTCCTATATATATATATCTATCTATGCTTCCAGCGACAAACTCATCTTTATTTTATCGTTTTTTTATTTTAAAAGTTCAATAAAAATAAACGTTTTTATTAAAATGTATAACAAACGTTCAGGGCCATTGAATTTTAACATACAGGATGTCAGATTTTCAGCAAAAGTAGAATTTTAAATCTTTTAATAAAAAATAGATTTGAATTACTAAATAAGAAAGCCAAAAGCAAATCAATGATGGAAAACATTGAGTTTCACTAACAACACATGAATTTCAACAGATTTCAAGGGCTTCCTAAATTTAAATTTGATGAATAAGCTGCTCTTTCTCTTCCATAACTTACAATTAAACTTGCTTTATAATGTTTTAGAAACAGAAATAATTTGCATCATTTTACCTTTTATGTAATTGGCAACTTTGCCGAAAACCATTATTCAAAAATCACTTTAATGTCACTTCACTTTTGCAAATGTCAATGTTACTTCACTTTTGTTTTTGATCTTTTCACAGACTAAAATGTGAATTAATTGTTTATACCGGTATATACTGAACAACATTCATCCATATTTCATCAGGTTTCAAACAGAAATTGATGTAATCAGTGCAAAAACAGGCCTCAATGAACTCACAACACTGGATATTCAATTCCTTTTGCAAACATTAACATATTAATTAGACTTTAATTTAATATTGAAAAAATTGACAAAAGCATTGGACCAAAAATAAGTTAGTTATTGAACAGCAAAGTCGTCAAAGAATCCAACAGACTCATGTTTCCCTGAGAATAGCCAAAAAAAACCAAACAACGTTGTTTTTTTTTGTTTACTTTTTTAGATACATTTCCAAAACAAGTTGGTAAATTAACAAAGTTTCCTGAAGTGTCAAAACTAAATAAGAAATTCTCGTTTATCTTTGTTGATAACACAAGTGCAATTTCTAAATCGCATCCTGAAAATAACGACTAAATTAATTTAATAAAAAACCATCCATTTACTAATCTGCCAAGTATTATAATTATCTGTTAAAGGCACTTAAGTAATGACTAAAACCTTTAGGGCACGTCTGTACATTTCACAGTACACTAAGTACACCTGCGTATTGAGAAACATTAGAAAGCAGAAAAAGAAAAAAAAAACAAAATTAAGCGTAAAAAACTGCCAACTCATACAAACACATATACAACTATAAACTTTAAAAAGTAAATCCATTAATTAAATTTTTTTTCATGGTTTTTGATATTTATTTAGACAACAGTTAATCCTTCATTGATTTTTCTTTAAGAGGAAAATAAAGAAAAAAAAAGTCTTACGAAGGGTGAAAATGCTAAATGAAAAAAATTTAAAGATTTTAGGTTAGGGTAGATTAAAGAAACATTTTTTTTACTTCTTCTCAATTTCAATCAAGAGCATCTCTCATCCTCTCAAGAGTGTTATTTCTGGTTAAACAGTCAAATGAACATTTCACACGCCACTTGTACTTAGTGAAATTCCAAAGCAAAACCAAGTTAAGACATTTCACTCGGTTGTTTCATTCCAACAACACATCCCCCCTATACCACTTTTCTATCATATCCTATCCCTCTTCCTCCTCCACTTCCCCCTTACAATCCAAATCCTTCATGTACAGTAAAGGCAAAAACGTGAGTGGCTGGGTGGTTGGGAGGCACATTTGAATGTTTAATTAGTCTTGTTTCATCTCTCTTTTCGACAAAAATCTCTCTCAACATAATCTCAGATGCAACAAAATGTCACAACCATACAAATAAAAACAAAGCTCACATACTGTATATACTGTGTATGTATACACTCATACAACACAACAAACACTAAAAATTCACAAAAAGAATTAACAAAAGGCGAAAAGAAAAAAATCAATGAGATGAAAACGTCAATTACTTCACTCAAATGACTTAATTAAATTTACCTAACGTGTAAAAATAGTCAAAAGTAACTAACAATTCAATTGAATCTGATTAAATAAGCTCAGCAATAGAAACTTGAGAAAACATTTCTCAAAAATCTCAATTAAATGTCAACAATTAGATGTCAAAATGTCAAAACATCAATTCTTTTAAATTAAATATTAATATGAATTTGTGCAATACACTTCTTAATAATCTAATGACGTAAATAAGACGTTTTTCTTACAGAGACTTTGGCAGCGACGTTTCTAAAATTCTCTGCCGGATGCGTTCGTGCATATCGCGGCATAAAAAGCACTAACGCAAAAAACCAACGCTTACTAAGTTATTTACATTAAAGTATTTGATGTTAGAAAAACAAACCAATATCTAAGATCAGTGTTTAAGATGACCAACTAACATGTTATTAACTAATAATAGTTAAGTTGCAAGTTTATTATACCGTTGCAGTACAATATAACTTAATAATTATGTTGCACAAATTACAATCATTAGTTTTTTTTTTCTTTTCTTTTCTACTTGTTTCTAAGTTAACTTTCACAATGCAATTAACAGTTTATTTGTGTACTAGGAATAAGAAAAAGAAGAAAAAAATAGTTTTCGGCTACCATAAAAAACGCTGTAATCATAACTAACTGATGGAGAGATTTGCACGTAAACACCGCATCTTTACAGTCAATTTTGAGCATTAGAAAGCCTTCAATCACCCATCCAATTACTGTACTGTATAGCACAAACCTGACTCCCTCCCTGTGTTGTTGCTTTAACTTTAGTCATTTTATGGAAACAGGTTATTTACGAAACAGAGTGCACACATGCTGCTACCATAAATTTACACTAAGACATTGATAATGATTTCAACTGCAATCGAAAAGCTTTACTACTGTAACAATTGCACACAAAATACAACATCTGGTCACTAGTCTTGATAATCGCATTATCATTTCGATACAATTTCACTGTCAAGACATTATTTATGACGATTAATGTAACGATTAACTAGATTACGTCTATAAAGAATCGATTATTGGTAGGTTAGATATTATTTGGATACACAATGACGTAAAAGAGAAGATGAATATATCAGAAAACTTTAATATTTACAAAAACTCAATATTTGCTCAATATAATAAATATTTTAGCATTTCGATATTTCAATATTTTTATTGAATAAGTTTATTTTTAAATTAGTTTCATGATATCTTATTTTTAATGCTGGTACATGCAAATTCACGTTCCATCAATAATAAAACGAGACTAAATTGCATAGATCTAAATACAAATTAGTCTCGTTTCTTTATTCGCCATAAAGTGATGAGACTGAGTTACATTGGTTTCAATCACAATCTGTCTCGTTTCTTTATTTTTTTAAAGTAATGAGACTGAAGTGCATTGGCTTCAATATCGATTTGTCTCATTATTTTACTTATAATTCAAATAATAAAATATCAAGATATTGAAACATTGAGAATCGATATATTAATGTTTGCTATTTCACTATATCAGCCATATTAAACATATCGATATATTAAAATATCGCCCAGCAAATTAATTTCTATTATTATTGTGATACTTTATTCCTGTATAAAAATACAATCTCAAGTGTTTTGTTGAGATTTACTGTTGCTCAGCGTATAATACATTATTTACTCTTTTATATATTTTTTCTGTAGCTAAAATTAGCTGAGGATTGATGGTAAATTATCTGAAAAGAAATAAGATTTTCTTCTTGTCGAAGCATCTGCACAATTTCTACTTTTTATGCCCTTGATTGATCAAGATCAGTACATTTTAAAGACAGCTTTTGAAATATTTATATCAGATAAGCAATTGAATATCAAATCAAGAAATACATACGATTTCAGTGAACCGTACAAATACATGTATAACTTAGTTTTTATCTCCAAAAAAATATCTCTTCTTAAAAGAAAGTCCTTCAGATTTTAAATTAAAGATTTAAGTAAAGTGGTTTTCTTTAATCTTACATGAAGTTATTAGCCACATCTGCTGGTATTACACAACTACAACAACAAAAAAATTTGGTAGCAGCGTAATTTTGACGTTTTTTGACGTCAGAAAAAAGTAAAAAAAAAAAAGCACAAGTTGTAATGATTATTCCGTCGACACAATTCTCACAATTTCATATAACACCTAAACTTTTACGCTTTTTATTTATTTTTTTTGTGTGTATATATAGAAGGTGAAAGAGGGGTTTCCATTTTTTCTATTACAACAGATAGAAATAGAAATAAATAAGTGTAATTTTGAGAAATGGAAGATAAAATTCAAAGTGACATCTCCACCAAACATCAAACCAAAAAAAAAAAAAAAAACATACAAAAAAATAAATAAAATTCCAAAAAATCGATGCAATTGTCTTACTTCCACTAAATAACTAAAAAAAGAAGAAGCCAGAAGATGATGTAGGGGCATAAAAATATAAGAGGAGTTTAAAAATAAAGCTGTAAAATATAAAAAAAATACAAATGGCAGATGGCGCTCAAGTCGAAAAGACAGTAGACTAATATAATGATGCTGAAAAGTTTACAAATGGTCGATTTGATATTAATTTAAAAATATTTTTTTGTATGTAATTGGTGCAGGTCTACTTCGACTGCAACAACTATTTCACATGATGTCGCCAAACGGAACGCTGGAAGTGAAAGTGGTGAAACGTGTACGTAACGCAACTGAAGCCAATGAAATTCTACACATTATCGAGCAAGCTGATTTGTACAGTAAAAAATATGTCATCCTCGACTGTTCCACTGAAACGGCCAAAGAGATCATCATCAATCACGTGAGAGATGTGCGCATGGGCAGAAGAAACTTTCATTTTTTACTCACAGGACTGGTAAGATTTATACAACTTTTGTTTTACTATAAAACTCTCAAACCTTAACCATTTTCTCTGGACAACATATTTACAAAACCCTAACGTAGACGAAGAGTTTCAACATTTCTCAAGACTAACAAAGTATTTTTTGTCTCTCATAACTTATTTGAATTTTTTTAAATTAAGAAAACAATTTTTAACATTTCACCAACTTATTTTTTAATTTGTATTATTTTGCTTTGTATGTAATTAATAACTTTGCTAAGCAACCATTTTTGTTGATTTTCAAGTCACCCAATTTCACTTTTACTTGACTTTTGTTTTTGTCCTTTTCAACTGACTAAAATGTGAATGTTTACTGTTGTTTATGTGAATTGAATAACATTGATAGATGTTTCCTTGTGATTCAATACAAAAATAATGGGTTTATTAAAAAACCAGGCCCCAGAGAACTCACAACACAGACACAAATACATTCAATAGACAAAAATCCTCTCCTTGCAAAAAAAAAACTAAATTATTTGTAACATTTTGAAAATTACTATTCAGCTAATTAGATTTTAGTTTAAAAATGATAAAAATTGTGAAGTATATTGGACTCAAAATAACTTAAGTTGTTCAAGAATTTAACAGACTGATGATGTCTAGAGAAGAGTTTTTGTTCATCAGTTACATTGCCAGCAAATTTGGCTTTAAAACACAAAAAATAGTTTGTTTATATTGAGGACAAACGAGCTTCAATAAACAATACCTGACATTGACAGCTAAATTTGATGCTAAACGTATTTTATAGTCATCTGAAATGAAGCCAAAGACAATTGCCTGACAATTGAAACAAGTAATTTCAAGGGATATTCTTCTTCCCAGAACTAACAGTCAATGACTACAGTATTTATAGCTTCTTTTTTTAATACTCTATCTGCTTAGTCCTAACATAAAATATTAAAACCGATATTCATACTAAAAATGCAAAGCATCAAAAATTTACGTATTTGATAAACGTTTTTATGTCAAATTTAGAAATAAATCGCTTTTGAAACAAAAAGTAACATCATTTTATATTTAAAAATAAGTCAAGATTTCGACTACATTTTCTACTCAAACATCAAATCATAATACTGTAGTTTCAAAGCCTATTTTGGTCTAATAACCACTCGATATTTGACTAAGTTACTACTTATAACAAATTTACTTTAAATATCATGAAATAAATTATTCATCGCCACAAGTACAGTAAAGAAGCTTTAAAAAAAGCAATCTCGTATCTAAATATAGCCAGAATTTTCATGATTTTATAAATTTACTGAAGTATTCATGAATATTTTCATCTATACTGTACATGATAAACGTCAGTCAACCAGGGATGTTTATTTAGACGAGAATGTTTTTTTTTTCTTTATTTAAAAACGTCTTTTCTTTAGTAATTTTTTTTACATCGAAGACGTTTAATCGCAGCAACACAGCATGAACCATTTTCTTCTTGCAACAAACAAAATTTTTGCTTTTCTCCCATTTTCTTCTTAAAACACAACTTTCTCTCTCGCTTTCTTTCCTCCCACCTTCAACATATACAAAATACAGTGAAATTCGCTTAACACGAAATTGTAAGAACCGAAAATTTCTTCATCTTAACAACTTTTTGTCTTAAGCAAAACATACAAAAACAGAGTATATCATATTAAAAACACTATTTTTATCATAATAGATGCACTTTTTACATTTCAAAATATTATGAATTTTTTTACATAATCAAAAAATTAGGAAAAAACAATGAAATTTTAAATTTGATTTAGAAAAACAAATAAAAATGTATTGATTTTGTATTTGTTTTTATAAAATCTTTAAAAAATATCAAACTTTTGATTTTCTTTACATTCTCCTCGGCTGTGTATGCAATTTTTCATCCAAAATAAAAACCCCAATAAAGAAACGAGACTAAATCTCATCAGTTCCAATAGAGTTTTGTCTCGTTTCTTTCTTAACACTAAGAAAAAAAAAAGAAAGAAAGAAAAAACGAGACTAAATTTCATTATTTGAAATGGTGATTTGTCTCGTTTATTTCGTGGTATTGATAAGCAAAATATTTTCGTGTTAAGCAGATTTTGCTTCGAGTTAACAGGAAACAAATAGATAGAAATTTCTATACTTTAGTATAGTGTGTATTGTGTTAAGCGAGTTCGTATTAAACGGATTTCACTGTATTATAATGTATATGCAAACTGTATTCAGTACTGTGTATACTGTACACTGACACGATTTCCATTTCCGCTTCCTCTATTCTCCACCGCGTATATATTTTTAGTTGATTCTCATTTTTGCCACCAGCTGATTTTTCTTTACTTTGCCAAACAACGTCTAATTTTGAATAGACATGAAGCTCGAGCCTTCTAGCGCCCTTGTATATACCCTATATTACACTCCCATCTTTCTTACTCTTGTATAAACCACCCACCATATTTACATTTAGATTGTTATTTGCATATTCGTTTTATTACATATCCCTCCACCTTCTCCTTCAGCTCTCCTTCTGCGCATACTTTTTCATTTATTATTCCACTTTCACTACTGCACAGACACTACACAACTACTCCATCACTTACACCCAATACCACATACCCTATGCAATACAGTACTGTACAAGTACCAGAAAATACTTGTATAATATACATATATATGCCAGTACTGTACTTTGTTTGTAAATGTATAAACAAAAGAACTCAGACAGACTCCATGGCCATGATGAAACCACAAATACTAAACTGTACGATAAAAACGTCCAGGTTATTAATGGCTACAAAAGTAATCATGCAATTCATGTTTCAAGTAAAAATTAACCAAATAGACATTCAAGAGCCATCAACTCTTTGCACTTTAAAGATACAGTGCAAAACATAACATAAAGTGATGAAATTTTAGGTTCATATTAATTAAACGCAAACAAAAACCTCAATTAGAAACATAAAATGTGTTTTTCATTAAAATTAACTTCAAACCAATTGCAGTAATTGAAATAAATAGTTAATCAACTTCATAAATCATTGATAGTGAATTTTCTATGACTCTCTTGGTTTTGTCAAAGAGGATTTTTTCCCCATTGGCTTTTGTGACATTTTCATGGAGCCACTTGCTAACTCTATCAACATAAATACATATAAAAATTTAAAATGAAACTTTTATTATATGCCAGGGATTTTTATGTTTCTATGTGAGTGTATGGGTGGGATAGGAGTGGGTTGGGAGTGGATGAGACTGGGGAGCGTTCTTAATAAATTCTCTAGGTGTTTTCCAACTTACCACTTGCAGCTTTTTCATCCTGTTCATACTTTGCGAATGCACCCACATTCGTGTGCTTCCAACTTCGGGCGCTAAAAGAAATAAGAAATAAATATTTGAAAACTTTTCCTTTACAAAAACATAACATAACACTAGTGAATTTATTACAAGTGCTTCATGTATTTATCCTTCATCTCCTACTAGTATTACCCCACACCACTTCCACATTCTCAAAGTAATAAGCAGTGCATGTCATTTCAAGACTCAACAAAAAAAACTTGAGAATACAGAAAAACAAGGTCTTAAATCTTTATGTACAGTAGTTAGTTTGGTCCACGTTAATTCAAATTCAAATGACATGAAAATTCAGCAAAATAGCAGACGAAGAAAAATACCTTTGACATTTGCATAGATTAAATGTTAAGAAGAAATACAAGTTAAACATAAAAATAGCTAGACGCAAAATTATGTCCAAAAATACAACAAAATCCGTTTAACACGAAATAGTCAAGACCGAAGCATTTATTCGTGTTAAAAGAATTTGGTCTTAAACGAAATACACAAAAACAAAATATAATTTCTTAAGAGCACATCATATTAGATACAATAATTGACATTTGAAAGTATTAAAAAAAAGAAACGAGATTAAATCTCATCAATTGCAATGGTAATTTGTCTCGTTTATTTTCTGATATTCATTTTGCATTTATTTACACGGATTCCACTGTTTTGAAATAATGGTTTTTGATGGTTACAGTTTGCATTTGAGGTAATTTACCCTAAAACACAGAAATTCAAATACACAACAGCACTTTAGGTATACAATTTCGTTTTCAAGACTAAAATATCTAGTTGATTAAAAAGAAGATTGAGGTTTTGTTTATCTAATTTTAAAAATTAATAAAAAATTAAATTCTTTATTGCATTAACTTAAAACAACAATCTATTGAAAGTCAATGACTAAGCTTACAAAGTTATAGTGAAAATTAGTATGGAAGGGGGGAAGAGGAAGATGCCTTTTTGACCCCTCTGGTCCAATGCTATCCAATGCTCCATAATGTATCTTAGATGTACAATGTCTAATAATGTTAAAAATGCAAATTCATCTAAACTTAACACTAATACACTTTTGCAATTTTGTGTTTCCGAAAATAATAACCCGAGTTTGTTTGTACGTCGAATGTACGCCAAATTAACGTCGTTAAAATTTTCCTAGTAGGAATTTAGCTTCAATTTTCCAAATGAAAAAAATACCGTCATATACTTTAATTACATTTAGTTAATCAACCGGAGAAAACGCTGTAATTAATTCTCCGCTGAATAACTATAGTATGAATGATGAAACTCCCATCAGCACCACCACCGCCGCCGCCTATCACGCGAATTTTTTATATAAAAAAAGCCTGCTTTTTGCACGCTAAATAGGATTTTTTAACGTTTGAGATAACACACACCGAGTTTCTAAATAAAAAAAAGTTCAGTTTTGATGCGCTCAAAGGAAAATGTCAGTACTTTTTAATAATATACTGTAGATACCGGGTACACATCTATTTTTTATCTCCTTATAAAATCCTAAAATTAAAACGTGAAGTTCGTAAATACATCAGAATGACATTTGACTGACATATCAGACTTTAGAAATCTGACGAGTCAATTGAATTGAAGGAAAAATTATATATAAATATAAAAAAAAAGAAATAACATTCCCTTTCAACAAAAATATTACGATTTTAATTTCAACTGTACTGACAACATCAAGCTATTAACCACTTCATCTTTTTTCTAATATACACAGCCAATATTCCACTTGCCAATATCAAAAAAGAAAAAAAAAGTTCTCCCTTGCTGAATAATAATAAAAAAATAATTTTCACAAAAAAAATTTCTTCCATGATTAATCCTTTTTCATCTTTCAGCCCTCTCTTACCCTTCCTTACTCCTCTCAAAACCGTTTGCCTTCTGCTTATTATAATATGACGCAAACTGACTTTTTTTTTGAGGTCATCAGGTGGATCGATAACCCAGGTGTAAAAGCCACGCCCCCTCCTGTTTTACTTCAACTCTAAAAGATAAAAGCCAGCGCAAAGTTTTGATCCCGACATTACTCGAGGGATCACTTTACCCTTCAAGAATACTCTGCGTAATGATGTGCGCGAGCTTCTTTGCTAACTTAAGAAGAGAGATGAGGATGGAAAGGAAAGGGAAGGGAAGGGGGGAGAAGATGAGAGGAGAGAGGTGGGAGGGGGCTACAAGTCAGACTACAAAGTAACAGTAGTCGCCATCTATAACGGCACAACAACTCTTTAACGACCCAAACTTCAAACCCTATTAACACTTGCATCAACGATAGTCAACAAAGTCAAACATCAGCAGCAGCAGTAACTGTAAACACAGACGTAAAACCAGCATTAAGTAAACGCCAAAGCAGATTATAATAACATAAATGATCTAATATTAAATTACTTTCAAAGTTCGGCTATGCAAAACAATAGCAGCAAACCTGACTTTGTAAAGAGCCATTAAGAAATTAGGTAGAAAAACATTAAGGTTACCTTTTATATGTTAGCAACGTAATATAAAACCATTACGTTTACGAGAATGTTGCTTTTCCCTAAAAACATAAGATTTTGAAGTTTAAGACGTGAAATCTGATTTCCAGTAAGCTAACTTAGTACAGTGTTTTATAATCTTAATCTTACAAAGAAAGAAAGATCAAAGTCACATTTTTTAAACATTACAATTTATAAGAAAACAGTGGAGCACCAGTTGGGAATCTCTGATTTAAACTGTTTATTTAAAACCAATAAAGAAACGAGACAAATGTCTGTTGAAATCAATGCAATCTAATCTCGTTTCTTTATTAGTACATTATGAATCGGAAAAGTTTGAAAACTCTATGGTTACTGAGTATCAACTATTTGTTTTCGTGCAATTACAATAGCTGAAAAATGATGCTCAAGCTAATAACACATTAGCTGAATCAATGTTTTGTTTAGGTAAACAACTATTTGTATGAATGGCATCGCATTATAGAAATTTTCTCATCCTCTATTTGTTTCCACTTTTAACTTTTTTTGTCTACACAATCATTAACCAAAGTTAAAACCAAGTGAATAGCTACAATAGCTAACTTACAGTAGCTGTATAGATGGTGATAGGAAAACAGTGAGTTTCTAGTACTTAAATATTCCCCAGAGTGAATATGAAAAGCTTAATGCAATTTTCATGTCGGATTAGAATCACTTGCACTTAAAACCAATTTGAGGAAACAAACTTTTCGATTTCTCCACCCACCATTTTCCCCTATTACACACTCAACACCCCTTAACGTCACCCAAATATATTACACTGGGAGCATTTTTTTTATTTTTCTCAGTTTCTCCCTTCAATAATTCTGCATTCTTCAGTAACTGTTGACATTTTCCGCTTGAGTTTGGTGAAAAGATGAGATCTCACTCCAAGCTTGAGTTTCATTTTGAACAAATTATTCTGACGACACAACCCATTACTTTTGCATTTGGTATTGTAGAAACGAAACGACTAAAAACCTCTTAATGCATAAATAATTTGAGTGAAACAGACACGAGAGAAACTAAATAAACAATCGCAAATTTCCACACCACATGCATTTGCAAAGTCCACTCATAAATAATTTACGCCGATTTAATCTCTTACTTATTACGGATAAAGCAGACTGTGCATAATTAACGTCCTTGGTTTTAAAAAATATTTATTCAAGAAACAAACTTATTTTCCCTACAGTCCACTATACAGAGATAAAATATATCATCAATTCAACTTTTCATTATTTCATTTATTTTGCATTATAGATAACGCAGAAAACCATTGACCAATTTAAGTACAAACTACAAAAATTAGTGAAGAAAAACTGAAAATCAAATGATTGTTTACACAACAAAATACTGTAATGATGTTTTAATATTGCATTGAATGTGTCCCTTATTTAGTCATTTTCCCACAATCACTTCAAGAAAACTTTCTTATTAAGAAAAAAGATGGAAAATGTGTTTCTAATGTTTGTTTCTAACGTTTTTGTTACGTAAATATGTTGTCCAGAGAGGAATTAAAATGACCCGTATAAACTAATCAAACAAAACCATCAATTTCTAAATACTTAAACCAGAAAACCAACAAACGTAGAAAGTACCAGCTTTCCAAAGTGATGATTTTTCAAAATGCCAACTGTGTATATAAGAAAGTTAAACAAAAGCCTCTTTTTTATTTTTTTTGTCTTGTACCATACGTTAAAAAATACTTTTTTACAGAAACTTATATTTGTCCTGACAAGCGACAGATGCCTAACTTGTACTTGTACAGCACAAGGTTACAACATGAACATTTTTTTACTTGTAGACATAAGAGAAAGAAAAAAAAAGTAGAAAAAGAAACGATGACAATGGCGGTCACATTTGTTCAGCGTGGCTTGATACATCTTTTTTAACAAAGCGCATAAAATAAAACGCATCTATCTCTCTTTCATCCCACTTTTCCACCCAAACCCCTAAAAACAAAAAAAAAAAAAACACAGAGAAAAAGCCACCTCTATAATAGATACAAGTACCATCATACTGATCACCTAACACAGCCACCCAAACCCCTTACAACAAACGCAGACACAGCCACCATCTTTCTTCTTTCATGGCAAAATGTCGAGAAAGCAAACACAAATTTTCAACAGTAAATCCAATTGAGAAGCAGCAAAACATGAAGAAAAATCTGTAAAACAAGTCGTCAGCTGTTTTTGTTCACAATAGATAACCTCAACCATTCGCCACCACCACCCAAACAATACAAGCAATCTATCATTCCACCAAATAACAAATAAATAAATAAATTTTTATAAAAAAATAAATACAAAAGAATTCGTTTAACGCGAACTCGCTTAACACAAAAATTAAAGAACTAAAGAATAGCTATTTACATAGATTTGTTTTTGTTAACACGAAACAAAATCCAAAAATAAAATTTTGATAACAACAAATACAAAAAACCAATATCAAGAAAGAAGCGAGACAAATCACCATTGCAACTCATGAGAATTAGTCTCGTTTTTTATTGGCATTATTTTCTCAGCGATAAGAACGAAACGAGACAAAACTCCATTGGAACTAGTAAGGATTTGTCTCGTTTCTTTATTGGCATTTGTTTTCTTAGTTTTAAGATAGAAAAGAGACAAAACTCCATTGAAACTGATGAGATTTAGTCTTGTGTTTTTATTGGCTTTTAAGTTTTCGTTTGTTTTTAAAAAAAAATTTAAGATAAACTTCTTTTAACACGAAGAAATTATTCAGTCCCTTGAGTTTCGTGTTAAACAGATTTCACTGTAAATAAAACGCCCACAACCACAAATAATAATTATTATTATCCAAAAGCTTTAAATTCGTTAACGTCTCATTGATTTCAATCATGTAAATCACGTTATGGTAGACAAAAAAACCCTTGTTATGAAAATTAATTTCTCTCACTTAGCTATGACGTATGAATTAAGCATTACAGTACCTTGTGAAATAAACGTTTTCTTTTTTTTTAAGTCAGAAGCTCAGTTATTTAGAAAAGTTCATTTTGGCATGTTCATCTTAATCAATCACCTTCTCAATCGCCATAATTCATTTTCACCAAACTACACTGTGTATATACTGTAGTGTTTTTTTTTCCTTTTTACATCGTGACATTCAGTGGATGAACATTTTATGTGTATATTTCTTTCTTATACAACATGCATTATACAGCACCCCCAAGCGACCGTCTATTAACGACGTTCAACGCCCATAAAAAATACTCTTTTAGCATGAAGAAAAAAAAATATATTCCCTTAACGTCAAATATTGATGGCAATATAATTGCAACAAAACCATCTCATTTTTTCTTTCTCTCCCTATTATTTTTCGTTTGTTTTTCCTTCAACCCTCACACACACACAACTTAAATTTCAGTTTCTCAGTCAGCCAACAGTATGTGCCTGTGTATGTGTGATATGTGTAATATTGTAACTGTTAACCCCCATTTCCTTTTTTGTTGCTCGATTAGGTGATGGATGAGCCTTGGGAGAGCCAAATACTCGAATATGGAGCCGTCAATATCACCGGATTTAGAATTGTTGACCGGAACAGCAAAGCAGCGAGGCAGTTTTTAGCCGGATGGAAAAAGCTAGATCCAAACGCTTGGCCTGGAGCTGGCAAATATCACATTTCGGTAAAACAACACAGGAATAACTATTATTATTTATTTACATATACAGTACTAAGGCCAAGATTATCCACTAAATTTAGGCGATATTTCAACATATCGAATTAAATATATTGAAATATTTAAGAATAAAAATCTGAGAATCACTCAGGTGTACATGACATAAAGTAACATGACATAAAGGAGTCTTAACTAAGCTTTTTCTGGAAAAGATAAAAGACCAAAATAGATGATAATTATGTAATAATGCTGATAAGTTAGCACACAAAAAACCCCTTATAAATGGATACTTGCAGTGTATCAATTATTACGTCTGCAAAACATAAACTAAAAATATTAATGTCTGAAATTTTAGGCGGCGGCTGCGTTGACTTACGACGCCGTCAACGTCATCATCGAAGCATTCAGTAAACTACTACGTAAGAAAGCCGACGTATTTCGGTTAAATTTGCGTCGTGGAGACGTGTATAACAACGGCAGTAAAGGAATCGACTGCAGTAAAGACACAGTGAACGCTTGGGAACATGGAGAAAAAATTATGAGAGCCATTAGAAAAGTAAGTTGGGCCGTCATTTTCTTAGTTATCTATTATTCACACTCTCAAAAACATAAAAAAAAATACACAAACACATAAAAAAATTTCCTCCAAAAAAAAATAAATAAATAAAACACAAACAAATCTTTCTACATCAACAGTACTTATCAATAAAAACTAAAACAAAAACTAAAACACAACAACAAACGATCGATAAAACTAAATTTGCAAATTTTAGCGATAGAAAAAGTAAACGAAGATTAATTGGCTAGCTAATTAGGCCAATTAATTAAGTTGACGTCAGGCGCTAATGTTTTAAGCTTCATTAACAAAATTTATCAACTTTAGATACCCCAAAACTCTTCTCCCACTTCCCCCACTCTCTCTCACTTCCCTCATTTTATCTTAAAATAAACATAATCGTTTTAAGTTCATCAAACAATTCAGTGTAAGCATAACTACAATATCATAATTCTGGTTAAAAAAAAAAGTTGAAAAGGTTAAAGAGTGAGCTTAACCATTGTTAAACGAGATGACCATCAGCATCACAAGGCTATCAACATAGTGTAATGCTTTTATTTGATGGATATAATCCGTGTAGAAGGGCAGAAGGCGTGTGTTATGGGACTCAATACAATTGTGTAGTGTGTGTATGGTGTTATTAACGACCGTCATACACAAAGTGGTCAAAGTGTCGGTCGGATATATCATCATTTTAGCCCTTTCAACCCCCCATCCCTCTCCCTCTCACCTCCCTCTCTCTCTCTTTTACGTTTTACGATGATCCTGGCCAATTAAGACGGTTTCTCCATTAACATAGTTGAGCAAGCGTAACGTCAACGTAATACAAATGAGAGCAAAACCATTATTATTAATAGTGATTAAACCCCTTCAAACGCATTGTT
>JAAFCF010006596.1:31617600-31628552 GCA_013389785.1 Helicorthomorpha holstii | reverse complement strand
TGTTTACCCCTCGAGAAAAATACAGGGTAATAAGGAAAATCATTCAAACTTTCTTCCTTCTTATAGGATTAATTATAATACATTTTATAAGTCTACAAACTTTTATAATTCAATTAACAAACCCAAAAAAAAAAAAATGGATAAAAAGCGAAAATAACTTGCGTACTGTATCTAAATAAAGTCGGAAACTCATCATTACTGTATTCAATCTAAAACTTTAGATCACAAAAAGAAAAAAGTGAAAAAACACGCTAACCCCACATTAGCGTTTTCCCCTTCAGGGTAAAAACACATCAAACTACGGTATGTTAATCAAATTGTCAGTTTGAATGGGAATGTTTACAAAGGTCATGAAGTAACCCTGACCAATTGTTATTACTGTTTAATGTGCAACCGTGTTAATCTCCTCACTCATTTTGAAAGCAATTAACAAACAACAGTAATGATTTATTTACTGGTTGAATTGAGTTCTGTAAAATCAAACTGCCCTTTCTCCAAAATTTAAATTATGATGATAAAAATGAATAAAAGTGCTTTGTAATTATCTCAAAACCAATGCGACAGTCAGTAATTACCAATACTTTAGGATAAACGCTGCAATCTTTTGATTTTTCCTTAGAGGTTTGATTATAGACGACTCAATTTAATATAATAAACTTTACAAAATTAATTGTGTCTATTTACAATTAAAAACAAATGATGTTTGATAACGTTAAAAATACATATTTTTATAACAACTACAGACACACAAAAGACATTACCGTTTAAAAGTGTTGATAAAAAAACAGCATTAATGAACCATTTTCCTGATTAACTGCTATTAAAATGTAAACATCAAATATTTTTACATATAAATGTGCTGTAAATGTTAGAAATTAACATTTTTTTATAACTAAACATGAAACTTTTGTGTCTAAAAGTATTGTATACTGTGATAGTTGAATCTGTACGCCATATGATATAAAAGTGATGCTAATTAAAGTTCAATGAGTTAACTTTTTTTTTTTCCTATTACTAATTAACGTAGACACTTGAGCGATTTATCTGCGTCATTACATTACTTTCCAATATACCATTTTTGCTTAACGATTAACTGAATGTCGTCATCAATTAAGTTCATATAACATCTATATATAACGTATACAGAAATGTGTATATATTCGTCATCGCCTACTTTTTGACAAATATGTGCATAAAAAATATTTTTTATTTTCTAATATAAAAGCGGCTAAAATTCTTTTATATATGATCAGTGACGTCATCAACTTACATACTAAGGGCTGATTGCGTTGCCTAGCGACGCCATTGCCTTCTTATACAGTGTCTTTACGGCATCTTGTACCGCTTTTGGTAGATTTTCTTTTCCATGGGAGATGAAATTTCTCTCCCATTGAAATTGCTATTTGTGGAGAAAGGGTGGCTTGGAAGTACAGTAGTAGTGTTGGTGGTTCAACTCATTCAAAACATTAAACACACACGCCATGTTAAATTTCCCTCCATATTTACTGTTACCTAAACTTCCACCACCCATTTTCCCTTTCTTTTTTTATTTTTTGTCCAATATAACTCATTGCTCATCCATTAAAAAAAATTCAATTTCCGATTCAATAATCGATAAAGTTTTCAATGGGAGTAAAATTTTTTCTTCTTATTTTCTCGGTTCTTCACACTCGCCAGATGTCGCTGCACGGAGGTGACAGTGAAAAGGTTAAGTCAGCTAAAAAGAGGCATTCAACCGGCGGTTCCAGGGGGATGTCAGAAGTGGACAATGCCAGAGTAAGACTACTTCCCCCCCCCCCCAACTATAACCACCACCACCCAATCCTAATCGGATAACTTTAAATTAATTACGCTACTAAGGCCAAACAGTGCTTAACAGTACATTCAATAACCATGTAAAAAAATCTAATCATCACCAACAAAGCTTACTATTCTGTGATGTCAAAACGCGTACAATAAACTATCAATACTGAACAGTGAACAGCAAAATAGAAAGTTCAATAACAGATCTAGTAATTGGTATCGACATAAATAGCCAAACGGCTGACAAAAACAGTCACTAAGCATCGCTCCTTCAATCGGAATGCTATTTCAAAATACCAAACTTAAAGTTGATGGACTCTTAGTATCATTAGCGACAACTCTTAACTTTAAAATAAATGTCTTCTGACACGGTACACATACTGAATTACATTCTGGCACACAAAACACACATCTACCATAATGTTTAATGGTTGGAAGACATTATTATCATGTCACGTACTGTACGTGATTTACAAAAATTGAGAGCCATTTATCTCTTACAAAACTTTATTAGTTAGTGCAATGTGAATGTGCCTAAAAAAAAACCATCCACTAACTATCATAAAAACCCTCAAGCACATAAAAATGTTGGCATGAAATAATTTTTGCAACGTTTTGGCACCGTCAATTGACATCTAAATAAATTCTGAAGATAAATTTTCGATCATTACATTGCCCATTTGTGCAAATTCAATAGGGAGTGGTAAATAACATCGATTGAGTAATTAATAACACATTTTGACGTTCATGCGCTACCTGACACAGTCACGAATGACCAATGAATAGAAAATACATGTACAATATACTAATACATCCCTAGTGAAAAGATTATTTAAGTTATCAAGCTTGCCACTGTTTAGTTTAACGTACATAATTAATGATGGGTTTCACAAAATTCAGCCTCTAATTACAACATCAACAAAACACTATTGCGAAACAATATTTCTATTGTTCAGCAACGATGATGAATAGTTAATCATTCATTTTTTAAAAAACTTTTCATACAAATTTGTTATGATAATATATTTTAAATAATTTTTATATATTGTGTAGTACTTGGAAAGATTTAATGCAAAATAACAATGACGTCAATAGAAACTAGACAACAAAAAAAAAACATCCACGACATCAAAGTAACTAACTATTGTCAACAACATTACTAAATCAATACTTGAAACGAGTCTTATTCAACGTAGACAATGACATTTAAAAACTGTACGTAGAAATTGTCAATATCAAATGCATTGTTAATCGTTCACCAAAACATTTTAAAAACCCGACCAGACGTCATTGAAGCAGCTTTAATGGACTGGAAAAAATCATATACTATTCTTTAGAAAGACAAACATTTAATTGTACAGTAAATCCAGAGAGATATTGAAAAGACCGGAAATTGACATAATGTACTTTGCGAGAATTACTTTCACACAGTGCATTTGGCCACCATCAACATTTTGGTTAACAAAACGACAACAAATTTGACACTTTAAATTTATAATATTACAAACACTCAAAGGGGCTTTTAAAGCATTTTTTGTGGTCAACATAACCGACGTTTTAAGCAACTAAATTTGCTAATATACAAAATATTTTAAATAATTGTCTATTTTACATTTCATCTAGGCAAATTCAAACAATCTGAATGATTTGACTTCATATAAATATGTTTTAATACATATACAGTGGAATTCGGTTAACACGAAACGACCCAGATCGAAATATTTCTTTGTTTTAAAAATGACAATCCTTAAAATAAATCTTATTAAATTTCAAATTATTATACATTTTGTATATTTAAGAAAAAATCAATGTCATTTTAAAAAAATTTTAAAATAAAAACAAATAAAAAATGTATTGATTTTGTATTTGTTTTTATAAAAAACTTTTAAAATTTAAATGCCAATAAAGAAACGAGACTAATTCTCACGAGTTCCAATGGTGATTTGTCCCGTTTCTTTTTTAATACGTGAGAAAAAAAAGTCAATAAAGAAACGAGATAATATATCATCAGCTGCAATGATGATTTGTCTCGTTTATTTCTTGGTATTGATTTTGCATTTGTAAAACATTTTGATTTTCTCTACATTTTCGCCGGCGTTATATGCAGATTTTTCATTCGGATAAGCAAAATATTTTGTGTTAAGCAAATTTTGTTTCGTGTTATAAGAAAAAAATGTATAAAAATGCCTATTCTTTATTTGTGTTAACTGATTTGTTGTGTTAAGCTTGTTCGAGTTAAACAGATTCCACTGTAGTTGCTACAAGTCTTATTTTGCGCCCAATCCAACGCTTTCTAAAGGCGTTATATTCTGCACAAACATCAACTTCACCATTGAAACTAACCCAGTTGAAGTTTGTTTTAAATATCTTCCATAGCTGGCCAAATGACATATTTAAAGTCAAAAAAAAAAAAAAAAAAAAGTAAGAAAAAATGGTCAAAAGTCATGCAATAGTAGTCCGCCTATAAATCAATTGCGATTTAAAAGAAATGGCATTTAGAAGTTTCTTTTTAACGTCAAACATAATAAATCTTTACTGAAATATTACGCTCCACGATAGCTAGGCTTTTTTCTATACCCATCAATATCAAAACCAATACATTTTTATTTTATTTATCTTTTTCTTTTGTTTTTTTTTTCAGATGGGACGAGTGGATGTCCTAATGACAGATCCGACCGTCTTTGGCAACACTCAAACTCAAGTATGACGTCATCCATACGACGTAATGGCAGCTGCGTGCGCCGTGTGTACATATTTATAAATATTATAATAAAAGTGCATTTTATCTCGCACTGTCCCTTTCACTTTGTTTTCTGCGTTAAGAAAAACAAAAAAAAAAAATATTAAAAAAAATAATACTAATAATAACAAGCTGCCTGTAGTATGAATACAGCCATGCTTAAGGCAGACAAACTCGTGTGACGTCAATCATCAATTTTATGGAAGGAAAAAAAATTTTTCTTTTCTTATTTTGGTCTTTAACGTCTTTTTCACGTCGTTTGACAATCCTCGCTCTATCACTACCTCGAATGACCTTCCCAACCCTTTTATGCCCCCAATTTACGTTTCAACTTTAACCACTCTTTCTCCCCCCCCCCCACTCTCATCTTCTTCTATCCCCCCCCTCTGCCCCCCTCCACCCTCCCCCACAACCAACTAAATAACTCATCTAATCCTTCATCTCACATTGTACTTGCACGCACACATACACACACATATACAGTTTTCCATCAGAAAACAAAATATCTTGTCAAAAACCATTTGTAAATTTTTTTAAAACGAGAGAAAAAAAGCAGATTTTTCATAATATAGTCATAGTAAATATCCATCATGCCTTTATCTCTGTTGAAAAATGCTAACCCTTCATCTTCTTAACTCTTCTTCAATGTCAGTGGTTCCCAACCGGTGCTCCTCCAAAATTATTAAGTCTAGTTACTTTAACTTAAACTTTAAAGTGAAATAAAACTCTGAACGAAATTAAGAGATGCTTTTATCTTGTGTTGTGATGTAACCAACATCAGCCACAACTTTAATATTAAACTTATTAATTTTAATGATTTTTTTAATCTTAAAAATGGTATAAAAAGTGAATGTTGCTTTGAAATTACGATTCCATGTTAAAAAGAAAGTGACAAAAAGACATATTTCATATTAATTGAGGATTATTAATTCAGTTTTGTTTTAAATCCTCAATCGATAAGAAGGATTAAAATAAGTCTGGAAGAATGAAGCTTTTTTTTGTCCTCCTTAATTTTGAAAATGTGACGTCAATGTCCTCAGTGTCAAATATTTGTTATAGTTTAGAAAAGGATTGGGAACCACTGTCCTATACTATCGAAAAACAACAATTGAAAGCCGTTATGATTATGATACGATGTGCAAGATCCTACGGCTAAAAATCACAATGCATTTATTTTTAAGCAACTTTTTTTAAGACTCTTTTGTAGTGCATTTCGCTTGTTAATTATTTAAAAGAAGAAAAAAATCTGACACTAGTGGATTATGTTTACAGCTTCAAACAAGACACGACAGTACTTTCAAAACCCATTTTTATCATTTCCATGTAAAACCATTGCTATTTTCAGTGTTGAGAAATGCACTCTAATAATCTGTATAAAAAAAACTATTGAAGAAGCAACAAGAAAAAATAAAATAAAACAACAAGCATTAAATGATCATAAAAATCAATGATCAATTCAGCGAGATAGGCAAGTCACTGTATATTTGACATTAAGTCAGCATTAAACTTAGTCATTGTTTACACTTTATAAAATTGATTATGTTATAGCAATTAACAAAACTGCTTTTAACATCAGTTTTATTACGCCATTTTGTAATAAAAAAAATTAAAAACGTTTTTTGTTTACATCTTCATTTACGTACAAATTCGGATACTACGAACACAATAACGTTAAAGTACTTTTACTAAACAAACTTAAATTGACTTTAAAAATCCTATTAAGAAACAATTGATCATGACATTTTATCCAACAAAAAAAAACTAACCAAATAAAACCTTCAATTTGATCTCATAGTATCAAATAACAGTCGATCATTTTAGATTAAAAGCACAAAATTGATTCGATCAGAGCTAAAAGTATAGTAAAAAAATCCAGCACTTCCCTTAATACTCGTAATATCCGGAATTTGTATATGAAAAAAAACTAAGTTAGAAAAAAAAACTGAAAAAAAATTGCGTTTTCAGTTGAAAAATCCGATTTATAAAAATAGCGTGGATTTATAATATTTGTACAATTTTCTCCATCCTAAAAACTCTCTTTTTTCCTCCCAATTTCCATAAGCCCATTTATCCCATCTCTCTCTCTCCTCCATTCTCAAACTTTCTCTTTAATAAAAAAAAAAACACTGTTTGTTAAAATAAAAATTTCCTTCAACCATCAAACATCTGTGTTGTTCGTGTATTTCTGAACAAATTCAAGACATTTTGTTCTCGTCAATTAAAACCGGTGTAGCATACAGTACAGTGTATGTCTGAAAATGACCTCTCGACTTGTTCACGTAAACTAAATAAATAACAAAGCAAAGGTACTGAATATTTACAACATACAATTTTTCACCAGAAACTACTGTGCTGTACTGTACTGTGTACTGACAGAGCAGAGCCTAAGAATAAGAAAAGGCATTATACATTAAGTGTCCATTATCTACTACAAAATGCCCTACAACCACAAACTAATCTATTACATCCTCATTATTAATTAACATCTTCACTAAAAACTTTTTTAGCCTTTGTTTTTCTTTTACCATCAATAACTGATTAAATTTTAAAACAATAATCACCTAAACGAATTTGAAAAAAATGTAATGCCATTTTTTATTTATAATAAAAAAAAAGTTGATAATTTAATGGTGATTATAAAAAAATGAGTCAGCTGTGTGTAACAAATGGTGTCCAAACCCTTTTATACTGCATATACAGGACTGTACTGTATATGCAGTATAAACGCCACCCATTTTTATCGATTGATGGGGGCTAATTAAAGCCCCAACCATAAGACGACATCATTAGCCAAACACGTAGTGTACATCCATCTACACACGAGGACACCAACCAGTTTACCAAGGCCATTAAAAGTGACAATAAATACCAAAATAGCGATAACACAGACTAGCAATTTGCTCAACAAAGATGACTACATTCACCCTGGAATTATCTGACAAACAAAGCACAGATTAAAATATTAAATACATAAACATTCTCCAAATGGCTGTAATAATAATAACACAGACTGCATATTTTAAACTAAGTTAAACCCAAACCAAATTTGACATCCGCAAATCCATCAATTTAATCCCAGTAGGAATAATTAAGAGACTAAATTGGATCAGTTGTCTTGTTTAGAAAATCACCCTACGTAATTGGGTAGCTAAAGATAAATATTTAACCAAATGTAATATCATTAACTTTTAATGATGGGTCATCTAGAAGGCCAGTAGAAAAAAAAATATATTAAAAATTCGGATATCGATTATGGTTTTGGTCGTAAACGGAATCACAAAGCTGTTAAATCTTCGTGCGATTTATATGCAATAATAATTTGTCTGGCGTTTTCAACCCTGTGATACATTATACAACAACCATAAACCTCTTCAGACCTTTTGGTTTTTGAGTTTGGTTGCTTTTTCAAGAAGTTGTATGCAGAAAATCCATTAAAAGTTTGCTCTGCTAGATTGATCCACGCAGGTTGAATTGAAAGGGTGGATAAGAAAAAAGCTCGAGGGAATTCCATCCATCCATCTATCCATCCTACCAGCCAACAAACTAGCTTTAAAAGGCAAGATTATACTCATCAGCAACACTCAAAATACATATCGAAATATCTTGACCAAAACATATCAGTGTTGCCTAGTACTGTACTGAACCATTCAAAACTAAAAATAAGTTTATGGATCAATGCGACTGTACAATATATCTATGAAAACTTCAAGTTGAAAAATGTTGGGTAAACGAGATATTATACTGTACTATAGTAAACAGCTTGCATTCAATATATGCCAGTATACGCATTTTGTTATCCGATGGCCATCCACAAAAATAAAAATTTTAAATCATGCTTTTCATCATTACCTCAGAGATTCAAGGCACACATTTTATATAAATAATAAAATCCCATTAAAATTTAACAACTTATTACAAATCTTAGAATTCCAGATAGTTTAAACAAGTCAAACAAGCAATATTTCTCAAAATACACGAAATTAGTCTGAAACTATTTTTTAAATGCCACATCAAAAATCAAGCTAATCAAATTAGCACTTTAGTTGCCACAAATGCCTATAATAGATCTCGACAGAAAAATAGTGTTTCAATATAAAATGATAAAAAATTTACATAAAGATATCACCAGACTGTTTCTACAAGTTAAAAAAAATAAAACAATGATTTTGCTTTCAATTTTGATCTTAACAAAATTTTTTTTTTCTCCACAAAACAAGAAATTAGTCTGAAACTATTTTTTAAATGCCACATCAAAAATCAAGCTAATCAAATTAGCACTTTCTTGGAGAAAATAAAATAAGACTAATAAACTCATTTAGCTGCACAAATACCTATAATAGATTTAAAAAAAACTACTTTTTCAATATGAAACGACAAAAATTAACATAAAGATATCGGTTATGGAAATAAATAAAAACTTACATTTATTACAAAGATATTTTTGCTAAAAGATATGAAAATACACCGATTTCAAGAAAACGTTATCAAAGAATAAGCTTTTCTTCGCTGCTCTAAATGCCTACGGTATATACAGGGTGATCAGATGGTCTAAGTTAGGTACCCAATATATTGCACCTCTAGTGACAAGTTTTGTCACTGGAGGTATCTCTATCTTCTGATCACCCTGTACTTGCATATCGATGGATACTAAAAAGCAAACATAAACGGAACCATTGATTTGGTAGCTAAATCGACGCAACTCTACGGGGAATACACTTAAGTGTTTTAAATGTCCAACGCTTACAACGTTGCCTATGTTACGCCTATAAGGCGTTGCATCTCATTTTGTCACTTATTCAGCGATTTCTGCTTCTGTGCGTAACATATGTTTATACACAGCGTAATATTAACGTGTAATACTGTATTTACAACGCATCTATGGCAGTTAGTACGCCAAATGTTCGCCTGCAGCTGTTAAATTGAATGAACAACACTAAAAGTAAAAGTCTTGCTTAGAAACATATGTAAGCTTAACTGGGTATTCCCAATAGAGTTGCGTCGCTTTATGAACACCCTATATTCAACACCAGGCTACTTATTCACAGCTTGATTAGGTAAAGTGTGGAATATTTTTGTGGATTTAAATTTTAATATAAACCTCATTTTAGTACCTGCAAAAAACACAATGGTCTGGTCTTATTGTTTACATTAGACGATATTAAAAGCGTGATATTTACGAGGAAAACCGGTGCTATAATAACAAGTAACTTTTCCATGAATTTACTAGAATTTCAAAAGAGAAGACAGTAAAATCCGTTTAACACGAAACAAGAGGAAAATATCTCTTCGTGTTAAAAGAATTTTGTCTTAAAAAAAACGATGCAATTTTTATTTTTTTAAAATAAAAACACGATCGATTTTTTATAAAAAGTTTAAAACTTTCCAAACTAAGCTAACAAAGAAACAAGACTAAATTTCATAAATTCCGATGAAGTTTTGTCTCGTTTCTTTCTTAACACTAAGAAAAAAAATGCCAATAAAGAAACTGAACTAATTCTTATCAGTTCCAATGGAATTTTATCTCGTACTAATTTTGTATTTTGATTTTCTCAACATTCTCAAGGCATTGTATGCATTTTTTTCAATCGGAGAAACGACATTTTTTCATGTTAAGTGGATTTCGTTTCGTGTTAACAGGAAAAATGTTTGGAAATGCCTATTTTTTTAGTCGGAACCACAAGATTCTTTCGTGTTAACCGAGTTCGCAGTAAATGAATTCCACTGTATTATGCATATTACAAAAATGTGGAACTGTCTCGTCCAGGTTTCTTTGAACATGAATATCCAACAATGCACTAACTTTTAACCACAAACATTTTACCCTGGCAGAGTAAAAAAAATAATTTTTTTATCATTTATTTAAAACAAAATTCGTTCAATCATCTGCAAGTAACTACTCCATCCACATTTTGGTACCCACGTGTGCTAGCCGAGCTTGCTTTCCAGTTTCCACATCATTTATTCCTCCTTTCTAACCAAAAAAGCAGTAAAAATATTATCCATTATTTAACCTAACATTGCTCTACTTCTCTTAACCAAACTCCAGCGAACACAAATGCCTAGTTACAGTGAACAACGTTGGAGCAAAGCATCTTAAGTTTTTGTTTTTGTGACCGTGAGCGACCACTTTGAGCAAAAGACCAAGAAAAAAAGAACCCTCGGCAACTTTCATCCTCATAAAACGCCCTTAAGCTTCACTCACATGATCCAAAATAGATCATCCATCTTTTATTTCTAACCCAAATCCCTTTTCCCATCCCTTCCCTTTCCTTTTCCACCCCTCCCCCACCATTCCATAACATCCCAAAGTACTCTCCAACACATTTTGAAGGCCACGTCCCACTCGCATCCACATGCAATATTGCAATATACATTTTTAAGATACTCCTCACTTTTTTTTATTTATTTA